>CABEEJ010007844.1:5693-18393 GCA_901482245.1 Timema douglasi | reverse complement strand
CCCCCCCCCGCCCACATACTACTTCACCCCTCTTTGAGCCTAACGGAGAAATCTTACTATTATTGATTTTATAAAATATTCATATCTGCTAAGACGAGACGTACAAGTTTTACATTTTTATTTCTATTATTGACGTAAGGAGGGACATATCAGAAAAGTTGGAGAAAAATTTCGATATAAACTTTGTTGGTTTTTAGGAGAAGACAGACAAGAACGTTTTTTTAAAAAGTTGTTATTGATCTTTACAAACATATTGGATTGTTTTTTCATATTAACTTATGTAAAAATCCTAGCAGCGTTCGTTAATTTAATAGCTTGCTATATATAATACGGACCTTTATACAAATAATAAATTTTTCAGGTTACCTGGAATACAAATAAGGTGATTTTAGATTTTGAGAATTTATTTTCAATCTCTAAACTACAGAAAATGTATATTTTTAGTTTATTACTATTATTATTAGCACCGCGTCTTACTACCAGTTCGGGTTATACGCACTTACGCTAATGTGTAATGTAGGGTGATTGTGAGATGAAATGAAGGACCTACAGTCTAACGTGGAATCCGAACCACGGTGGAGGACTGGCATTCCCCACATATCTTGTCAGAGGTGAAGGGAGGGATTGGTAATCAGATAAATCTGTGCTGGGACCGAGGATTGAACCCCGGCCACCATCACAGAAGTCTGACACCTTACTCCTAGACCGCCAGATCACCCATATTTTTAGTTATTTTACGTTGAAACATCTGCCGTTTTAACTCTGCAGAGAGTTTTACTATCAATGTCTAAGAAATATGGCTCTGGCTGCTCTTTAGTTCCAATGATCATACATTTAAGCCAAAGAGCGCTAGTATCGCTGCGTATTAGCATGCACGCAGTTCAAATATTGTAGAGAAATGTGAACCAATAAACTTTAATTTTATGATTTTATTTAAGATGGTTCTCTTAGAATTTAATTTAAGACTACGAAAAAAAGATAGTCTTATTATTAAAATATATAAATACTATTACAGTTTTCTAGCACATGATTGTAAAGGCATTTAAATCTACTTTTTAATGCTTTGAATATATCCTATTTATCAAAATTAGTTCGGTACACTGTGGGCAACTTTATAAACATTGAGTAGTATTTAAATTGTATAATCATTATTATAAATACAATTTATTAAAGGCTGAAGGCACCAAGTGGTTTCCCACTGTACCCGCATGAAGATGCGGATATCTTTTCTCTAAAATTATAATTTACTTATTCCAATTATTTTTTTTTAGCTTACAGTTTTAGTGTAGGGGATCTGAGTTAAGGTAAATGTTTTTGCAGTTTGTATATCAAAATAAATTAAATATTGCTCCAGAAGGAAACAGTTTAATATTTTTCTCCCAGTATATCAACAATATCGAGGGTGTCCTGGAATTTAATGACAACTTTTTCTCTTTATTTAAAAAAGTTTCTTATCTAATGTCACTACGCTCTTGACAGATATTCAACCACTGTTTATATCATTGTGTGAAGTAAATTAAACTCGGTTTTTACTGGAGAAATATTTTATTTATTTTGGAAAATAGTTATGACATAAAAAATGCAAAAACGCTTAGCAGTTATCATTTGTTTATTAAGTTAGTTATTAGTGTATACGTATAGACCGAACGGATAGGTATAACGCGACGTGAAAAAAAAATCCGGCTTTTAATATTCAACTTATGAATATAAAAAAAGATACTACTATTCACAACTCGATCACGTGTTTCTAGTTACCTTGGACTACTTTATCAGGTATCGGAGAATCGAAAGACTTGTTGCATGGTGTGTACACTCTGTTCTGGTTAATTCTAGACATCTTGTGTGTGTTTTGAAGCACAATTAAAGGAGTCTGAGATCTTATCAGCGCAGAGTTAGCTATAAGCAGGGGTAGTAGGTCATAGTAGCATTCTGGTAGTACAGTAGGCTCATGGCATCTTTGGTGCTGACTGATAGCTCACAGCTGACTTCTGACAGTCAACATTTAGGTATATACCTAAATTTTGACCGTCAGAAGTGACATCTGCTAAACACATGTTTTTGCAGATTACATGGCTCGGCGTAGGAATACATAATTTGGTCTGGTAACTTTTCAAAAATGTCAGTCAGCACCAAAGAAGCCATATTTAACTAATGGTCTATGCCATAAGATGTAAAACTGTGGGTTACGATCCCTCTTGGCTTGCAAAAATGATTTTGGGGCTCGCAGCAAACATTGACAAATATTAATAAATTTAATATTTACTATATATCCTAGCTATTGAAATTATATTACACTACAAGCTTTCATTATATAGCTTTTTAGTTCATTGTGTTATACTGGGCGACATTTATTCCTGCAATTTTAATAATCATGCGAATAGTTAAAAGTCGTTTCCATTGGTTGTCTACTTATTAGGGTGGATACTAAACATATTTTACAAAATTCACTGACTTTTGCAGGTTTTCCTGGCAACATTTTTAAATTTACCCTGGATACTTTTTTCCAGTTTTGATGGTGGATACTGACTTATGTTTTATTTATTATTGATCACATATTAAAAAAAAGTTAGTATCTACTAGACATAAATGGTTTTATGAGTTATTAAAAAAATTAAAATGTTATTTTATTTAGGTATCATTAACTTTTGTTTTTGCATTTAGTTGTGAAATTAATGGGATATTTTAGACACATTTTTAATTCCCTGACTTTTCCTTATTTTTAGTTAAATTCCCTCTGTTTTCCCTGTCATCCGAAAATTCCCTGACTTTTCCAGGTTTTCCCTGTTTTCCCAGTCCGTAGCCACCATGCTTATGTAAAGTTTGTAAATTATAAACCTGAATGTTCTATTATTAATTTATGCATTTGTTGCAATGAATATGTTCATTATTTTTTCATTTGATCCTAAGCTGTTCAAAAACCGACAATAGAGTATAAAAACACTTGAATCAAACTTTACTGTCCGGGGTCGGCAGTAATTTTGTCTTATGAAAAGAGGCCATGAATAAAAAAAATAAATCTTTGATTCATACTTTGCTGTGACAGAGTGTACAACTCTCTGAAGATGCTAATAGCTAATGGTCAGTACTGACAACATATATGTAACAAGGGGTCTATACCGAGTTGTGACGGAGCGTACAAGCTCCCTGAAGACATGCTAATAGCTAATGAGAGCTCCACCAGGGGAAATGGAGTCACTCATGCGAGTTTTCCAAGCGAGCAATCGAACAAATTGTCCCGTCCCCTGCTTCGTTCTTGACTGAACCCTCGCATAGAGCGACCATTTCCAAGTGGATTGCTTGTTTTTTAAATACAAAGAAAAATAAACATAAGGGGGGGGGGGGGGCAATTATTTTTATATTATCAAAAAAGATCACAGATAGTTTTGTCTTAAGCCTCTCTCGTGGATATTTGATTTAATTATCGACTTTTGTGAACATAAAAAAAACCCTCCATGGCGTCAGTCCACAATTGAGCCATTAGTTGGCCATCTGTCGGTGTAGATAGTGCCAATTTTTGTGACTAAAGGGTGTGATGTGGTTGGTAAAACGGCACTTCTAACAGTTTATCTCAGTTTTCTAGACCGGAGCCGCTACATTTTTTTTCCATTCAATTAGTTCCTCATTTATCCTCACGGGGTTTAGTTTGACTCGTTCCAGACTCAACGCTTCACAGAAAAACCTGATAATCACCGGGGATCGAACCCAGGGACCTCTTGATCTGTAGCCAGGAACTCTTGACCACTAGAACAAAGAGGCGGTCTCGGTGAACTACAGTAGCCTCGTGGCTTCTTTGGTGTTGACTGATAGCTCACAGCTGACTTCTGACAGTCAACATTTAGGTATATACCTACATTTTGACAGCTGCTCAACACATGTTTTTGCAGATCATCTGGTTCGGAGTAGGGATACGTAATTTGGTCTGGTAACTTTTTAAAGATGTCAGCTCTCAGCTGTCAGTCAGAACCAAAGAAGCCATGGGGCTACTGTACAAAATATCTTAGTGTCGCTTCCCCCCTCCCCCCTACTACCCATTAGCTACATGCCAATCTGTCAGGATAGCCAATCAAATGGTGAGGATTGTCTAGTAGGAGCGTTTAAAATAGTCAAACTCGTGTTGATGGATTTATTATAGACTAAAGGACATAATGTGATGTAGATAGTAAAATAGAACGAAAGTTATAGCAAACAGTCCTTGAATACGTGTCTATTAGTGAACTAATCCACCTCGTCCAGGACAAGAACTACACAAGTCCTACCTCGATGGTCCTCGCCAGTTGCCGTCGGCTGTCAAAAACCTCTCAACACTCTCTAAAGACTCTCCGAAAAAACAAGAAAGCCTTTGTCCTCGTTTCGCACCTACCTATAGCTTTAAAAAACTGTGATGTTTTGCTAAATGTAAGTTACTGGTTTGTAACTACACACAAGCAAAGCTGACTTTCAAAACATACGTGTAAACTTATTGTGGACTGTTCTGAATACCTTGGCTGACTCAGAACTTTTATTATTACGAGGGAACTGTCTCTTATGTGACATTCATATCTCCAAATGTTACTTGACACCGAACTTAATTTGAATTACAATTTAGATTTGTTTAAGTTTTTTATGGGGGTAGGGGGTGGGGGGAGGAAGGTGCCACCATTTCTCAACCCCCCCGTTTACGCTAATTGTATATTTATATCGATGGAGTAAGAATAAGGAAGGTAGAAAGAATTAAGTGAAAACGAGTCTACATTTCACCCGACCGGGATTCGATCCCCTACGTCCCTAACATTGGAAAACCAGGACCGAGACGAGGATAACGTTTTATCCCACGTGCTTTCGGACGAGTTTTTTTGTTTGTTTTGTATTTCATACTACCCGCTTCGGTTGGTTGAATAGCCTAAGGCGTCAATATCGCAATAGAATATACTGCCGACGATAATGAGATAGGGGCTTGAATCCCACTCGGGTGTAAAGAGGGTAGTCTTTCTAAATTGGTTTTTANACCAAAGCACAGAAGTGAGAAAATTTGTGCAGTATAATCTTAAATAGATTTTTATAGTTCCAGTAGTTGTTGTTTTTTTTGTTGCCTCAAACACAAACATTCAGTAGTTGCCAAAAACAAAACAAACAAAAAGTGACATTCCCAACACTTAACGGTAAGAACAAGAGCTAATCTTCTTTCTTTCTGGTGTTTTTTAAAATAAAACTTTTAAGAGCACCACATGTGGAAGAACACACGGCATGTTAAGGGGCAAGAAGGGGTTGAGAAGTCGCTTTAACTCGTGTGTGTGTGTGTGTGTTTTTTTTATCATTATTTTAGTCGTTTCTTAACTGTCCCGTTGCCAAGACACACACACAAACTTGGTGGTGGTGGTCGCGTCGCATCTTTTACAAGGTTGAGTGCGTCTGTACTTGTGGTGGAGGGAAAAGGCATCCCTCTCACCCCTCCACACACACACACACACACACACACACACATGTAAGAGATGCGACGCGACCACCACCACCAAGTTTGTGTGTGTGTCTTGGCAACGGGACAGTTAAGAAACGACTAAAATAATGATAAAAAAAACACACACACACACACACGAGTTAAAGCGACTTCTCAACCCCTTCTTGCCCCTTAACATGCCGTGTGTTCTTCCACATGTGGTGCTCTTAAAAGTTTTATTTTAAAAAACACCAGAAAGAAAGAAGATTAGCTCTTGTTCTTACCGTTAAGTGTTGGGAATGTCACTTTTTGTTTGTTTTGTTTTTGGCAACTACTGAATGTTTGTGTTTGAGGCAACAAAAAAAACAACAACTACTGGAACTATAAAAATCTATTTAAGATTATACTGCACAAATTTTCTCACTTCTGTGCTTTGGTAATCAAGACACATACACACTTTGGTGACCGCATCGTTTAAGACGCTACCATCGCAGTGAGTTATACCGCCGATGACGGGGAGATCGATGTTTGAATCTAGGTCGGATGTCGTGAGTTTTTTTTTCTCTTCAAAATGTCGATCCTTTCTCCAGCCACGCAATTGCGGGTACACTTCCTATAAATATAACCTTCCTAATCCCTAAAATAATTAGCGTAATTAGTACGTAATCGTGTAACCCACATGTGTACTATAAGACGTGGTGCTAAAACAATATTTATAGCTGTAGAGGAAGATTAAAGCGGCGATGAGAAAGTAAAAAAGTGACAATAATTTAATTTATATTGGTTTTAAAGTGTCTTCGATTAGAATATATTATTTTTAGCACCACGTCTTACTACCCGTTCGGGTTATACGCCTATGTACTATTTACACTAATGGTTTAGGGATTATTAAAGTTTAATTAAGAGGAAATGCACCCACATCTGCGTGAAATGAGAGTGGAAAACCATTTAGTAAAAAATCACCTTCAATGCACCCAACCGGGATCGAACCCCGATCTTCCCGTCTTCGACAGTTAGTTTACCGTCTCTATGCGCAACAATGTTCGCTACTCGACAAATATTAGTACATAGAAACAAATATTTTTTTGGCAAACTTGCGTGAGTCATATCGAACAGTAAGTAATAATATTTAGCACCGCGTCTTACTACCCGTTCGGGTTATACGCTTTAAGTACTAATTACTCTAATGGATTAGGAATTGGTGGGAAGGTTGAATTAGAGGAAGTGAACCCGCATTTGCGTGGAATGAGAGTGGAAAACCATTTAGGAAAAACCACCCCCAGTTCACCAGACCGAGATTCGAACCTTGATCTCCCCGTCCTCAGCAGTAGAGCTCAACACGACTAGCGCGTTAGCCAACTACGCCACCGAGGCGGGTAACAGTAAGTAAACGTGGACGAATAACGCAGGTGTGGACCCGGCTTAAGAGGTGTCTGAAAGTAAAAAGATAAAAAGAATTGTACAATTTATCTATGTTGTATTTCCTTTCTAAACTGTGAACTTTAATTTTGTACTCATTTTGTAACTTTCACAGGGGGAGTCAACTGACCCTTTGACCCCCCCTGAATCCACGCCTGCTTCACTCTCGTGTTAGATTGGCCTGCCGATGACGGCGAGATCTGGGTTCGAATCCCAGTTGGGACCACGAAGGGTGGTTTTTTTTTCCCCTAAATAGTTTCCCACTTTCCTTCCCCTCAAATGAGGGTAGATTACCTCTTAAATTCTTCCATCCTCATCCCTAACCCATTAAAGTGATTAACATGTGTACGTATAACCTGAATATTTAATAAAACGTGCTGATACAAAAAAAAAATATCCCTGTTCCGGTTGGTACAGTGAAAATATGTTCACCTTTGAGTTGGTTAGTGAGACGCGGTGAAAAAAATTATAACAAAAAATCTTCCCACTTTGGTTGTCGAATCGGAACGTTTTCCAAAATGTTATCCGCGAAGCCCTTAAGCTTCGACATATTTATAATTGGCTCCGTAAAGCAATTTTATAATCTTTTTATTATTCTATAAAGTAGGGGTGTCCGAAGTTTAAAACTTTGACTTGGCTTCGAAATAAAAGTCATCTTCGACTTGGCTTCGAAAATAAAAATTCCTGTTTCGACAATTATGAAGTTTCACAAATAAAAATATTTAAAACTAAAGACTCAATTTATTTTTAATTAATAACATTCTGAGCTGTTATGTACGTTACAAATTAATATCCACAGGAAAAAGCCTGTAGTAATGGATTATTATCAGATTAAAAAAATATATTACAAGAAAATTGTGCAATACAACTATTCCAAATAGTTTTAGTGCATAAAGTTATTGATAAATAACTACAATGTAACATTTTTTCATTCATTAAACAACTGACAAAAAAAATTCGAACATGGACTCGTCTTCAAGAATATTTCGTATATTCGATTTGAGTTCGCTTTTAGTTGAAAAGGTGGACTTCGCACATCCCTGCTGTGAAGTAGCCTTAGTTTATTAAGATTGAAGACATGTTCAAGTCTGAGTAAAGGAAAACATTTGCCAAAGGTGAGGCCAGAACATGTGATGTTTTCTCTTTTTTTTAAAATAATAATAATACTATTTAGCACCGGGTCTTACTACCCGTTCGGGTTATACGCTTTTTAAGTACTAAATACTCTAATGGATTAGGAATTGGGAAGGTTGAATTAGAGGAAATTAACCCGCATTTGCATGGAGGGAGAGTGGAAAACCATTTAGGAAAAACCACCCCCAGTTCACCCGACCGAGATTCGAACCTAGATCTCCCCGTCCTCAGCAGTTGAGCTCAACACGACAAGCGCGTTAGCCAACTACGCCACCNTCTAGGGGTAAGGTGTCGGACCTCTGTGCTGGGGGTGCGGGGTTCAATCCTCAGTCCCGGTACAGATTTATCTGATTGCCAAACCCTTCCTTCACCTCTGACAAGACATCTTGTGAATGTGTGGAATGCCAGGCCTCCACCGTGGTTCGGATTCTACGTTAAACTGTAGGTCCTACATTTCATCTCACAATCACCCTACCATTACATATTAGCGTAAGTGCGTATAACCCGAACGGGTAGTAAGACGTGGTGCTAATATTAATTTTACTATTTATATATTTTTTTCTGAAGCGACCAACTGTATCAGCACACGACTTATAAACTGACTTAAATATAAAACATTTCACAACATACAGCCCCCTTGCCGTTAATTCATCATTGTGAAAGTCACATTTCACCAATGATGCATTTCTCAGTCATGCCGGGACCCTTAGCTCTGGATACATACACGCTACTGATTGAAATAAGGTGCCGGAATATACTTTTCAAATTAAAATGTTATTTTAATAAAATATAAAATTTGTTCACGATAATATTATGTATAAATGCTCCAGTTGTTGTTTTTTGTACTAGGGCTCTTTGGTTATAAAAAGTTGGTGAACCACGGGTTTAATAAGGCAATATAATAGACTGTTGATAACTAGAAGGTCGGGGTTCAAGTCCAGTCAGGTGTATCGAGTGTGTTTTACGTTTATCACCGCGTCTTACTACCCGTTCGGGCTATATTTTTATATACTAATTACTCTAACAGTTTTAGGTATGAGGAAGGTTAATTTAAGAGGAAATTGTACCCACATTTGCGTGGAAAGAGAGTGGAAAAAAACCATTTGGGGGGGGGGGAGGAAACCCTAACTACACCCAACCTAGATTCGAACCTTTATCTCCCCGTCATCGGCAGTCTAATCTACTGCGAGAGCGAAGCCTTAGAACATCCAACCACCAAAACGTGTTACTGAGTGCGATTATTCCTAAATGGTTTTCCATTATTCCTTCACGCAAATGCGGGTACACTTCCTATAATTCAATCTTCATCATACTTAACACATTAGCGTAATTAGTTTAAACAGAGTTGTAAGATGATTTTTCTGCAAAATAATATATATATATAGTTTATTTTACGTCAGTAGAGATTTTAATCTTCTACTAAATGGAGGCTTGATTTATTTTTCACCTCGACGCCCGATAAAACACTAAAGTGAGCAGTTGTTTCGAGAGTCGCGCAGAAACCTCGCGAAATCTGTTGGTTTAGTGACCTCTCGTTAAGAATTCTCATTGAGAGCCATAGAGGATTGCAACTAACTTATTTAAAGCCTCTTGTGTTCTGGTATTCACTTTGAACGAACGCCAGAGTGCATCCTCAAAATGGGATACACGGGTCTGTCACGCTCCTGGGAAACAAGGGGGAAAACTCGGAGAAATTTGTAGGAAAACTAATACACTGGAATATTTGTGAATCTGAGGCGCACTCTAATCCAAAATTCTTTGACGTCAACCACCAACTGAGGCATATCAGCCGCTGCCTGTTGGTTAAGATAGTACCAACTCCTATGGATATAGGGTGTCATATAGTCTGCACAAAGAGCACTCTTTCCGGCGAATATTTTCAGTTTTCTAGACCGGAGCCACTACTTTTTTTTTTTTCAAGTACATTAGCCCCCATGACTTCTTTGGTGCTGACTGACAGCTAAAAGCTTTGAAAAGTTACCAGACCAAATTATGTATCCCTACGCCGAACCATATGATCTGCAAAAACATGTGTTTAGCAGCTGTCACTTCTGACGGTCAACATTTAGGTATACACCTAAATTTTTACTGTCAGAAGTCAGCTGTGAGCTGTCAGTCACCACCAAAGAAGCCACGGGGCTACTGTAACNCCCATGACTTCTTTGGTGCTGACTGACAGCTAAAAGCTTTGAAAAGTTACCAGACCAAATTATGTATCCCTACGCCGAACCATATGATCTGCAAAAACATGTGTTTAGCAGCTGTCACTTCTGACGGTCAACATTTAGGTATACACCTAAATTTTTACTGTCAGAAGTCAGCTGTGAGCTGTCAGTCACCACCAAAGAAGCCACGGGGCTACTGTAACTCTTCATCTGTCCTCACTGGGCTGAGTTTGAACTCATTACAGACCCACTGTTTCACAGAAAGACTGTAAGTGCCTGGGATACAACCCGAGACCTCTGGATATGTAGCCAGGCACTGTGACCATTAGAACACAGAGGTGGACAGGACCCATTCTACTGCAAGCTTTAAATAGTAAGTCTGCGCGCGCATAGAAGAAAAAAATATTACTGGAAATAAAACTTTTATTTTTTATACCGCGTTCTCACTAACCTTTCAGGTTTATGTGTTGAGGATGAGGAGGGTTTAATTTCAGAGAGGAAAAGTACCCGCATTTGCGCGGAGAGAAATATAGTATACAGCAATTCAAGAAAAATCACCTTCAATACACCTGAAGGGGATTCGAACCCAGATATCCCCGTCATAGGCAGTCAATGCCAGCACGAGAGTGACGCCTTAGACCATTCGGCCATTGAAATGGGTTTTTACTAAATATTTAGTGTTATTTTGTACGTATTGGCAATATCAATCAAAAGGATCAGCTGAAGATCACAAGACTTGACGTATGAATATAATATACTGGAGTGCCGATGATGGTGATATTGGGGCTACAACACCAGTGTGGTCTACTGAGGGTATTTCTTTTTTCCTAAAAAGTCTATCACTCTTAATCCACACAAATGTGGGCACATTTACTCTATATTATACTCTACTCATCCCTACAAATTCTCTGTACATTTTTGGATAACCCGAAGGGGGTATAAGAAGCGAAATATGTAAAAAAAAATACTAATTATATTTGAGTTCAAACCCCCTTTCATTTACCTCGACGTATTTGACCCGGTGAACACGAACTGCGGAGTAAAAATTAAATTCGTAATGATTTTGTACAAAATGGAATATAGAGGTTAGGTTACGATAGGTTAGGTTAAATTAGGTTACGGTAGGTTAGGTTGGGCTAGGTTAGGTTAGGTTAGGTTAGTGGCTAGGAGTTGAATGGGATTACATGTTTTTCCGCAATTCACGTGGACCGGTGACAGGTATACTTTATTCCACAATTCGAGTGGACCCATTTGACCAAAGACACAAACAATTAGACACTCAGCCTTACGGGAGTTTCACTGCTCTTTGAGCCAGGTTGAGTATTTGGACACTGGGAGTGCTAGTTACAGTCTTCTGTAATGACAACACTTCCTAGTGAAACAACTCACTTTCAAATTCTTTCTTTTGCACCGCGTATTACTTACTATCCTTTCGGGTTATACGCTTATGTACTAATTGCACTAATATTTCAGGGATTAGGAAAGTTTGATTTAGAAAGAAATGAGCTTGCAATTTCTTGGAGAGAGACAATGGAAAACATATTTAGTTGAAACCTCCCTCAGTGCATCCGACATGGATCGAACTCTGATCATCCGGTCTTCGGCAGTGTAGTCCAACACGAGAGTGACGCGTTAGAACATGCGTCCACCGAAGTTGGGGTCACTTTTAAAGTATTCGTTGTAAAGGAGTAGGGTCCGAGGACAATAGTTATTAAGTGCCAGAAATTACCCCCACACCAGCTCAACACCTTTCAATGAACAAACCTTTTCAGACAAGTAACTAGTCGACGATATTTTAAGATTAACCACAATTAGACAATTTTCAAACATTCACTTGAACAAACAAAAAAAGTACCATTTTGTTCTATATTTTCTTTGTAATTTGCAGCATGAGTAGGCTCATTTGGGGTTTGTTTATGGGAAGGAGGTTGGGTCACTATCTGAACCTAGCTTTTTTTTTAAAGACTGTCTATTGACATTTGAAGGCAATTTTAGTCAATTCTCTACTAGTAAAGCCATCTTTAAAGTGAACTGTTTCTAAAAAAAATGCCTGCTTGATAGCGATGTTATCAATTGGTACTGTACGTAGCGATCCTGGTGGTGAATGACTCAAACACCTGGAGGTTGTGGGTCTGGTGTGTGTATCCGGTCTGTGACCATGGGCAAGATCACATCTATTCGTAGTCATTGCGCACCAATATATATATTTTAGGCCTCTCATGAGAATTCCTTTGCGAGAAATATCTCAGCCAGTCAATATTTCTTGAACAGTGCATGGTGTACACTTCCCGTGTAAATCTTTGTGTTCTTTACTTCCCTCTTTCTGTTCCACTTTTATCATCTCTTTCCTCCTCACCGTGAAAAGGTTACTGGTATGTGTGCAGAAATTCTTCCCCCTCCATCTTCTAGAAGTCGTAAGGCATCCAACAATATATTTTTTTTTGTTATTTGTCTTCGCACGATCCTGGTACTTGTAAAGGTTTATATTGGGAAGCGTTAGGAAGAGAATTATAAAGAGTAAAAAGACCAAGGTTGAAGAGAAAAGAGGGGGAATTTTGAGGGGGGGGGG
>CABEEJ010007843.1:0-27638 GCA_901482245.1 Timema douglasi | reverse complement strand
GTGCGTATGGGCAATGACAGGGGGAGAGTTCACAGGCTGGGGTGCTCATGTGGTGCATATAGGCAATGACAGGGGGAGAGTTCACATGCTGGGGTGCTCATGTGGTGCGTATGGGCAATAACAGGGGGGAGTTCACAGGCTGGGGTGCTCATGTGGTGCGTATGGGCAATGACAGGGGGAGATTTCACAGGCTGGGGTGCTCATGTGGTGCATATAGGCAATGACAGGGGGAGAGTTCACAGGCTGGGGTGCTCATGTGGTGTGTATGGGCAATAACAGGTGAATACATACAATTCTAGTTAGGAAACCTGAAGTTAGGTAGACCAAGATCTCGATGGGAGGAAAATGTGAAATTGTATTTAAAGGATGTTGGATGTTGGATTGAATGGTGGGGTAGTGTTGAATGTCGAGCCTACATTCTGGCAGCCATGAGCCTTATAGTTCCTTAAGGTGAGAGGTTTAGTTAGTTAGGTACACACAGAAACTTACCACGACACTTTTATGTATACTTTAGCGTTAAATATAAATATCATGAATATAAGTAATAAGTTTAATCTTAAACATTATCTTATGAATTCAAGTGCTTTATTGTAATCGTGCCTCACATGTTGTGAAAAGAATTATGAGGTAAGGGGGTGGAGTTCAAATGGCCACTTTGTCCTTCTCTGAGTGAATCAACAATAATTATTGACTAAAATTTCAAGGCTAGCAAACACACAAATAATTTATGAAATATATCAAAATATAAAATTTTAAGGTAGAAATACCAATTATATAACTTTATAAAACCAAATTAAAAATTATAATTTATTCTTACATTATTTTTTATATCCATTACTATTTCCAGCCTGTGGCAGTTTTTTATTCAAGCCATATATTTTCCACTACTGGCTTGATAGGCCTGTTGTAGCTTCATATACCTTATAATCTTACTTAAGACTAGGGCAGGCACAACATCCAATCCCTGGCCATTAATTTATCAATGTGAAAGGGTAAACCCATATTCTCATCAACAATAAATTTTTGGCCATGTCGGGAATCGAGCCCGGGACCATTAGCTCAGTAGGCAGACACACTACCGACTGAGCTGTGTTGGACTAATTTATTATTACATCCACATTAAAATGTTTAGTGACCAGCGATATATATATATTGTGTGTTTTGTTGTTAAAACAGAAACGCTCCGCAAGTACCCATCAGTGCCTAACTTGGAACGAATGTGTACAAAGGAATATGAGATTCCTGAGACAGACGTTACCATAGACGAGGGCACCCTTGTTATGATCCCGTCTTACGCCCTACACCATGATCCTGAGTATTTCCCCGACCCAGAGAAGTTTGATCCTGACAGGTTCAGCAAGGAGAACAAGAACTCCTTCCCGCAGTACACTTACCTGCCTTTTGGGGAAGGCCCCAGGATATGTATTGGTAAGTTCACACCTTTTTTACTAACTACCGTTTACCTTTTGCATCACTTCTCATTACCTGTCTGGACTTTTTACCTGAAACTACTGTAATGGGTTTTGGATGAAAAAGGTAAAGTTTAGAGGAAATGTACCCACATTTGTGTAGATGTAAATTAGGAAACCATTTATAAAATAAAACACCCTCAGTACACCCAGATGAGATTCAAACTCAGACATTTCTGTCACTGTCAAACCAGACAAGATGATCTTGACTTTTATGTCACATGCCACAGGTTATATTAACTACTGACTTATATCTCCCGCTCCAAACAAAATACAATTCATTATATTATGTCGTGGTCTAAGTTTTGAATAAAAGTAGATATTGTGACTAATGAACCAAGAGAAAGACCCAAGAAGCGGCAGATCGACCTAATCATCAGTGACGTGGCAATGAAAAACAAGAACTGAAGAGAAGTAATGGAAACCAAACATTCATGAATCATGTGGAATGGAGGTGGCTTGCTAACATTGTAAATAGCACCACTGAAACAGTTTGATAATGATGATGATGATGAATCACACATAGTTTGACAAACAGTTCTTATTCACAGGGGCCCCAATTATTGTTGTGTCCATAAATTGAACATGGTATCAATTTTGTAAGTTAATTTTAAAAAGTAAATATCCTTTCAGTCTCTTCTATTAATTTTCACCCTGATGTGTTGTTTGTGCCTGTTGCAGGAATGAGGTTTGGTCTCATGCAGGTCAAAGTGGGATTGGCGACTCTCTTGTCCAAATACGAGTTCAGTATTTGTGAGAAGAGCTCTGTGCCGCTGATCTTGGCGCCCGTTTCTCCACTAACAACGGCCAAGGATGGCATCTGGCTCAAAATATCACCACGAGACTCCTAGACTGTCACCGGAGAGTGTGAAGATTATATTTTCTCTATCGATAATATAAAGGCATCTCTTCTGGTTTGCTAGTGACAAGGAGGCTGAGGTTTAAATCCTTGCTGGGTGTACTGAGGTGGTTTCCCACTCTTCTTTCATACAAATGCTGTTGCATTTCCTTTAGATTCTATTGCTCTTCTTTCCTTCCCCCATTAGTGTAAAGAGAACGCCTGGACAAGTATTTAATATTATATCAACACTTAGCCTCCAGGTTTAGAGCGTGATTTTTAGAAGCCTTTATTTATGAGGGAGTTTCCTTCAGTCTCACATGATTCCTTTCGTCAGTCGATAACTTTTGAATCTGACCAAGTCATTAAATTGGCTGCATTGGATTGCATAAATTTGGTAATATAATACATACATGTATTTATTTAATAATACGAAAATACACCAGGTTGGTTATACGTTAGATTTTAAATGCCACGGCTGGTAAAGTTAAAGCTATATCAACATTGGGGATTATGTACTAATCACCAATCCTTTAACATGTGTCTAGTTTTAATCATAATAGTATATTGCAAACATTTATGTTTCTATTATGAATGCATTTTAGATTATGAACAATTTTTTTGTCAGTATTCTCGATGGACATAACTACACCCCTTGCAATGGACCAAATCGTGACGCTTAAGTTTGTCGTCTGCTTGCTAGCTAGGGGACAGATTTAATGGTTTCTTTATTGTTTTTGTGGGAAAACGTGTTTCTTGTGTATAAAAGTATTATTGTTTGAAAATAAGTGAAGTACCTATTATACCCCACTTGGCTGAAAACACATTTACATTAAAGAACATACTGTGAATAAAAAAACTTTAATATATTTATAATAATTAGTGAGGATGTGTAATGTATTTTATAGATAAGAAGGGGAAATATTAAAACTTTAAGTCCAGTGACGTTATTAAAAACACTACTTAAAATAGATGATAAAAGAATGGTGGACTAACTCAGATTTAATATTAATACAATACTTTGGGTTCAAAACCAACATATACATTTAACAACAACAAAAATTACTATCTCGAGGTAAAACTTAAAATAATAATAATAATGCATAAAATCGAACACAAGACTCTATCAAGACCTCTGGGTCATGTTGGGAAAAAATATACCTTTATTGTACCTAGTCAACAATGGACTCACCTTGCGTACAACAAGTTAGAGTTGGAGTTAAGTTTGAGCTCTAGATTTTTGTGTGTGACATAACTTGCTACAGATGAGCGTGTAAAGATTGGAAGAGATTGTACACACGAGTTTTGAACAACGAAACATTTATTATCACAAACAAACCTGTCTTTTTGAGAGTTTTTATATATGTTATTTAATTTTTATCTTGTTACATGAATAATATAATTTTTAAATAATACCATAAACCATTTTTCATAAATTTTGTAACACCGCCCTTATTCTTCCCACAAGAATAAGGCTGGCGCACAACATAAATTAACAATAAGGAAAAAGGAAACAATAATTGCAGAGGAGCCGATAGGATAATAATGAAAAGCAAATAGGCCGACTTTGGTCTATTTACTTTCTGCTTCCATGAACTCACACTTCAACTATCTCAATCTAAATATTACGGGTGCAAGCGAAGGATATATCATAAAAGATTGATAAAAAGAAATATGTCAAAGATAACATTTTAGTTTTATTGATGATAAATATTGAACAGTATATGAGTAATATGAAGCTATGTCAAAACAAGAGTTACAGGAACTTTCAGTAACCATGAATTGGCTACAATTCTATGTAAAATATAAGATTACTTCAACGGGTAGTAACGAATGTAATAACAATATAAAACTTTAGGTGCTGTATGGGATATACTTTTCTAATACCTTGTTCATGAGACCATACAATATTTTCCTGCCACGCAGGTAATAACCTTCCTTACGCAACAATACTTTCCCTGCCGTATGGGCAATAAGTTACAAACATTTATTTTGCCAACAATATAATATTTTTCTGCCACGCAGATAATAACATTTCTTACGCAACAATAAACTTTCCCTGCCATATGGGCAATAAGTTACAAGCGTCTACTTTGACAACGATATAACATATTTCTGCCACGCAGATAATAACATTTGTTACGCAACAATAAACTTTCCCTGCCGTATGGGCAATAAGTTACAAGCGTTTACTTTGACAACAATATAATATATTTCTGCCACGCAGATAATAACATTTCTTACGCAACAATAAACTTTCCCTGCCATATGGTCAATAAATTACAAGCGTTTACTTTGACAACAATCTAATATATTTCTGCCACACAGACAATAACTGGGGCTTCGTGTCGAAGTAAATAAATAGAAGATTTCAGGTTATAAAGTTTTATGAACTATGAATACTAACTCGCCAAAAGGAATTTCTATGTACATTTAGCCGAAAAAGAATTTAGTACCTTCCTAAAACATCCTGGATACCTAGGTGTGTCCGAGGACACGATCCTGACAAGAGTGCCGTACACTTTGAATTACACCATTATATAATGCTCATACTAGCTCAAANTAGCCGAAAAAGAATTTAGTACCTTCCTAAAACATCCTGGATACCTAGGTGTGTCCGAGGACACGATCCTGACAAGAGTGCCGTACACTTTGAATTACACCATTATATAATGCTCATACTAGCTCAAAAGGGGAAAGAGGGGTTAACAAAAACAACGGCCAACACAGAACAATGAAGAGAGGGAGGGGATAGACAGATGACGGAAAAACACCCTAGGAGCTGGTAGATCATTCTAGGCCACATGTTCCAATATAACATCACAGTCTTGCGCACGCGCACCACACATTTCCCACCACGCCTCGAGATACAGCACTGTTCAGTCTTGCATGACATTTCCTCGTTTAGTTGCTCGGTCAATTTCATAGAGGCATGTTGTTGTTATCTTGTGCGGGGAGGACATAGTGAGTTGAAGCAGCTGAATGGGGCCTAAGGTGAGTTTACTTGCTTTACTCTTCGTACGCTTTTGTAGTTTTATTTCCAATAAATGCTACAATTCAAATACTTTCATCTGATACGTACATACTTTAGAATTAAGTTAAGAATGCTGTTTTATAGGCTATTATAGAAAAAAAATTTGTTTTGTTAATTTTTCTAATTTTATTCTGTTACCGATCAATATAGTATGACAAGGAATTTTTATAATTCTTATTTATCTGCACATATTATTTTAATGTAGGCCTACTTGTTTTGCACAAGCATAGATTTTTGGGGTCAGGAATTCTGCCTACCCCCTCCACCCTATCACACTCAGGATATCGACCTAGTGTGGCCCATAGAAAAATGCGGCCTTTGTTTGAACACTTTTAATATTTACTGTGGCCTTCTAAAATATACATATTGATTTTATTATAGTGAATGGACCATTTTAGAATTCATTACTTTTATTATGTATTTATCATACAGTAAAACCATGACACAAATATTGTTTATGTATTTTACTAAAAAAATGACAAACATTGCTATTGTGGTCCTTAATGTTAATCCTAATTATAATTAATTAGGCATTATATTTGTATTTATTACTGTTGAATACTCATTTGTTTGTGTATGAGTTTTATTTTTAAAACGAATATTGATAATGTCGGAGTTTAAGAAGCAATATTTATGTAATGAGCTCTAAGTCCAGTGCTTCTTTATTTAAATTTGTTCGTGGTCAAATCTGCATATTAGGCTTCTTTCAATAAGGTTTCGCTCGGTACTGTTTTTTTTTATGTTCCATGACATTACTACATGTGGCTTTATATGTCCATATAATAAAACCATAAATTTAAAATAGCGCAATATGTCATCTATTTTAGGAATCTATTATTATTATTACTAGCACCGCGTCTTACTACCCGTTCGGGTTATAAATATAAAGATGGAGCTGATGTATGTATATTATCTCGAATATTAATTTTGGATAATTTTAAGGATCTGAATCTAATGTTATGCACAAACCATATTCATGTCTACATATGAAAGTCCAAAATAAAGGTCGAATTTGGTCAACATTATAGAAAAGTACTGCTATCACAGGGAAAAGGATTACTATCCTATTACATCTTTTCTCTATGCTGATATAGACCTATGGTATAACAATTTGAGTGAATAAATCACATCTCTATTATTTATAGGTGAGTTACGATAAGGGGGGCAAAAACCCCAAGTCAATTTTTTATTTATATTTATGTATCTCCCCATTTTTTCTAATTTGTTTCATAGGTTTAAATGCATCTACTTGGTTGACATAGAAGCTGATGCTTTTAGTTGTTATTAATAATCATATATATTCTAATTTATTATAATATATATAAAAGTATATACTTCTTACTAACTACTGACAAAAATCATGTCTTAAATATTTAAAATTATATTAATATATTTATATATTATGATTCCTGGTTTTAGTTAGTAATATGAAAGCAATTATAACAAGTAAAAAAAACCGCCAATAATAAATTTGAATGTGGCGCCAATGGGCAGGTTTGACTATTAGTAACGTCAACAACCACTACTAGCGCTGAAAACTGTTCATACTCGATACATGGGAGATATCGATCTATACTCTCCTTTATCTATGATAGTAACTTTACTCCAAATCTACTTTCGTGCAAAAAATAACTATCAATGTTTAGGTAAATCCAGATAAACTTTAATGTGAGTTGTTAATATCTACACCAACTTCAACTTAACAAAATGGAGAGAGAAACATTTACTGTGAAGACTGAACCAGAAGACAACTTGAAATATATTCTTCATTATGAAGAGAAGTTTGAAATCAAGGTACAACGTTGTTAAAAAGTGTAAATTAATATTATTTTAATGTTCTCACGTCTCACTAACTGTTAGACTTATACTATCATATGGACTGATTATGTTAATATTCTGAGAATGAGGAAGTTTAGATTTTAAAGAGATGTATTCATATTTCTGTGGAAGGAGTGAGATAAACCATTGATGAAAAACCAACCCATTGCGAAATTATGTTAGGACAGTTTGACCTATGAAACGGGTCAATTTGTAATAGAACCATTTCCAAAAATTTACTAAAACTATGACCTACCCTAAACAATCGCACAGGATATTTAACTGTTCGTTTGTAATTTTCTAAAATACAAGAGGTACCCACACCTTTGGGCTGTTAATGCAATTAATTAATTGCAACAAGTTTAAACTTATCTAGCATTTTGTAAAATATAACTGAAGTCTTCTTCTTAACAACCAAATGCTTTTAAAATATGAAATATTGCACTTAACCTTAACACTTTGTCATANTAGCTTTATATCTTCAATCTTTCAAATTTGAGTTAGTCAATATTATGCCCCCCCCTACCCATTTCCTCTTTGACTAAACATTATGTATGTGCATGCCAATAAGGCCCATATTCATTAAAATTAACCTACTATGTTTTGTGAATGTCTGGTAACATGCTATTATGTTTTCCTAATCAACTTTGGTTAGTAAGATGTTTAGATATAATCTGAAATTTATGAGTTTGTTAGCACTTTAAAACCCACATTAAATTGTATATATACCCAGTCTTCTGTACGGCACTACCACTAATATCTTGACCTTCTTAAACATGTTCCTTACAACATTATGCTCTGAAATTAGTGATCACTATAAATAAGGCAGTCTTGTACAAGTGTCAAAAACTATTTTTTCTACCAGTAATTTTTAGTCGATAGCGTAAGAAAATGACATTGTCATTAAAAGTGAATTTTAGTGTATTTAAACTTTAATGAATAGTTAAACAGACACACACACACTTCAATTAAAATTGAATGTGACTAAAATTACTTTGATCAGTTACAGTCAGTGATGTTTTTTTATTAAATTTAAATAGTTTAATATAATGTAGTTTCATTTTCTCCATATTTTACTTTTATCTGTTTATGAGCAATTGTGGCTCACAATAATTGCTGACCTGTGTAATATAACATGTTTATATAAATGTGTATATTATGGAATGTGTTAAGCATAACTCTGCATACTTAAAACACTTTTGTTTTTTGTTTTCTGCTAGTCTGAAATTGATATTCCAATAAAATCAGAGGAAAATTTTAAAGAAGAATTTCATGACTATCAGGAACCAGAATGTAGTCCAGGGCCCTTAACATTCCCTCCCATTAAATTAAATTAAATTAAACACTATTAAATAGTGTTTCCCCCCCATCATTTTAACTCTGCCTCACTACTGGTTCACACTAAAAGCAAAATAGATATTTTTAATATGTTTTGGAAAAATAAAAGAATATTACATTTTAAAATGAAATTCATTATTGGATTTTATTTAACATTTTCCATAGGAAATGGTTTTAATGTTACAAAGAATATTAACGTGGAATCACATTCTTACTCATTGGTTTATCCTACATACAAATTATTTGCTAATCTAATATGTTCACAATTATTTCTCAAACGTTTGGTATTAACTTTATATAGATTAACACAGTTCACATTTCTTTATTATTAATATAAATTTATGGTAGATCTGATGTTTACAACATAAAACTTAAATTCAATATATTTTTTATGAAATTGGTATTAGATGAAAATAAAATAAGCATTGTTGATCAAACGCCAAAACATCTGATAGTTTCATAATAAATACGTAATGAGTAAAGCATAGCCCAAAGAAATAACATAATCATTACCACTTGTTTCAATCCCGTTGCCAGATCAGTTTGTTAAAATGTCTCCATATACATTCTTCCACCATTCTTCCTCGTTTTCTTTTTTTCCATTTTTCTCCTCCCACTGTCACATTTTCTGATATATGCTCTTTCAGGGTCTCCTTTGTGGTCATAGCTTTCTAATATTTTCCTTGGCACTTATTGCTTTTCTATGTCCATTATGTTTATGCAATTTTGGTCTCTCTTCCGCTTCCATCTCATGTAGTACTTCATCCTCATTACATGACCATATCATCTCAGCCTCGTTTCCTCTACTATCTCATGTATTCTAACTCTGGACCAAACGTGTTCGTTCCTAATACTCTGACTCTAAGTGATAACTATTATGCTCTTAATTGCTCCCAGCTTCCTAGTCTCTCTTACATCCAATGTCCGGGCTTCCTCTGTATACATAATATGGTAATTCTGTAGCCAATAGAAGTATACACAATCATTTTACATTATATAAGAAATATCTCTTGCTACAAATACATGAATGGTTAAACAAGAATATAGAAATCTACCAATAGGTTCATTTCAATTTAACTTACATATGCATACACACACAGAATTATACTTTTTTTGTACTGCAACTTACTACCTATTTGGGTTATACATCTATATACTAACTATGATAATGATTGTATAGATGTTGAAGGCTATATTTAGATTAAGTGTACCCCCATTTGTGTAAAGGGAGAGTGGAAAACTTTATTTTTTAAAACCACCTTCAGCAAACCCAACCAAGATTCGAACTTTGATCTCCCCATCATCAGCAGTTTAGTCCTCTGTAAGAGTGTAGCCTTAGACCATTTGACTGAAGTGTGTAACTTTTATTTTATAATATTTTAATCCTCATTACCTGACAGTTATAATAACAAAGGTGTGTATGTATGTATGTATGTATATATATATATATATGTTTTAACAGTCTGACTTTAATAGTAATTTTGTTATTTTTAATCTGGAAACTAATTAGCATCACTTAACGAAAATAAAAATATCACACATATTTTTAAATCCATAATATATATGATTAATACCATAAAATAAAATTAAGTATACAATAGGAATTATTATTGGAATGTTTTTATAATTTTGTAGATTAAATTTATGGTTTACTAATCAAATAAGAGATATTTCTAGAATATTTAATTCTATTGACTTATTGTCAATGTTTGGTCAAAAGAGACCATTTCTATAAATCTTTGTTAAAATATTCTAATTAACCTTGAATGTATCTGAAATCTTACATTGACTGATTACATAGTAGCACCATTTGACTTAACCTTGACTGAATACACTATTACCCTTTCTTATAAGCTACCTCATAGTGGAACCACGCAAGCTAGAAGTCCTATCTCGACTGATTACTCTATGACCTTTTCTTTATAAGTAGGGAGCCAATCCTTTGGCACCAAATATGATTAAATTGTCAAACTAAAGACACTAAAGATATGCAATTTAGGCACCAAAGTAGGTACTTGGTAAATAAAGCATAGAGTAGGCAATAAATAGTTGGTTTTACTACCTATTCTATTGCCTACAGACGATTCATATTCTTTTGTTTGTGTATTTTTTATTTAACTCCAAATTTCAATATTCTTTGGGCCTACACGCATTTTTGTATTAATTACTTTTGATATGTTAGAGATAATAGTGGAATTTGGATTAAGTGTATCTACTTGTGTAGAGAGAGAATATAAAACCATATATTAAAAATACTGCTTACATACATTGGACTTAGATTTGAATTTCATCTCCCCATCATTGGCGGTCCAGTCTACTGTGAGTGTGACGCCCTAGTCCAGTTAACCACTGAAGTGGGTCATGTGTTTTTAATCTCTAGACACTTTACTATATTTTCAGTAGTAAAATGAGCTCTATTTTCATATATATTGTTTTGTTTTTTTTACATTCTAAAAGCTGAAATCTACTTTATATGCTGTCAGAGATCAAAAATACAAATAGCTTATTTCAATCAAGTTGAATGTTTCTCCTGCAATGGCACAGCTCCCTCCCAATATGTCTGCTACAGCTCTAATTCTCCTTCCAATATGTTTGCCATTGCTTCCATTGGCCTATACCTAATTTACGTTCATCGCAACCGTTGAACAAATGTCGATTTTCAATCCTGCTCCAAACATGTTTACCAATTTCTAAGAAATAGCACTCTCCTTAGGCATAAAATCCACACCGTTTGAAAAAAGAGAGCCGCCAAAGCCAAAATAGGCAAAAACCAACTTAACAGGTAACTCTAGGCATGATAAAAATTAACATATATTCATATTATCATGAAATTCATATAAATATATAAATCATTTAGCTATGTTTTACGATCAAGGAAATGGAAAGGAAAAATGCTATTCCTACTTATATGATATACCATAGTAGAACCAAACAATGTAGCAGCTGTAATTTAAATGATTACACTATGATCCCATTTTAAAACTTACACCATAGTAGAACCATTCTAGGTAAGCTATTACCTTTAAACATTAAATCTATGACCCTATCTTATAAGTATTTCCTGATGGAACCAAGGAATGTAGCAATATTAACTTGACTAATTATACTATGACCCGTACTTATATTCCATAGTGAAATAATGTACGGTAATCTTCCTGCCTCACGGGTTAAATGATGGGTACATATTTCACAATAAACACAAACATGTTTTTTCAAGTAGCACACAGATATATACACTTTCATCGCTGGATATCAGAACTAGATTTCATTTTCATCGAGAGTAACGGACATATTTTTAGAAATTTATAGCTAAACCTCTCCTTATGCAAATGTAGTAACACATCCTCTATATTCTACTTTTCTTATTGTTTCCTATTATATTAACTAAGGATAAACTATACGATGATTAAAAAGCATCAGGGATATTTGATAAACAACTCAATTTTGAATCAATGTTTATTTAATTGAATATAATGTTATTATAGCATCCTGTCACATTTTAATACTTTGAATATTTCAGTGTTTGAGTCACTTTTTGCCTTTATAATAAATAAATATATTTTAATCTATTTCTAGTTGAAAATAACCCACTTTAAATACTATAGTTTTGTTGGCACTTTCTTATAATAAAATTTAGAAATAATTTTTTGGGGGGGCATTTACAATTTATAATTTTGGTTTAAGTAGTCATCAATTTATAAAAATAAAAAGGAATGTTTGATGACTTGATTCAAAGGGTGTTTTTTTTTTGTTGTAAACTTTTTTTATTGAATAAAAGGTCAGAAGTTGCAAGAATTATAAGTTTTGCTTAATTTAAGTTTTTATATTATTTAATATTATCGGATTTAACATTTGTGTTGTGAAAAGTTTGATCACACAAACAAATATTCCATTGTCATTAGGATATTAATACACATGATGTTAAATATTTTAAAATTAAGGATGAATTAATTTTAATAAGAGGATTTAAATTTTAGTACCTAATTTATGTTATAGCTTAAAGTTAGTGTATCACTTAGTCACTATTTTATTAATACTTTGTGTTGTACACAGTTTAAAATTATCCTTATCTGAGGGTTCTTCAAAAGTCTATTTCAAACCTTTACATAAATTTGATATTAGTGCTGATTGATGTTTTCCCCGACTATTTTATGGCTTAAATCATTTAATAAAATAGGGGTAATAAATGGCTCCCATACTATTATACTATTTATGTATTAACATTTAGATATGTTTGTAACTATTTCATTCATATACTTGGCAGGTAAACATAAATATATATATAAATATATATATAGTGTAAGTACACTAGAGAGTTGTAATTAAGAAGAAGTGTAACCGGATTTGCGTGGAGGTGGAGTGGAAAACCTTTTAGAATAAACCACCTTCAATTAAATTGACTGGGATATTAACTCCGATATCCCCTTCTTTGGCAGTCTAGTCTACTACGAGAGCAATACCTTGGAGCTTGTGGCCTCCAAAGAATGTCACAATGTACCTGGATTTAAGAAATTTATATTCCAATGAGCAAGAGGGTTTTGGAACATAGCTTTAAGAGAAAATTTTAACCAAAAAATTTTTTAGTTACATTGGATATGTTTAAATTGTTTTTTAAACATTTTATTCATGTTGTTTCCAAGTCTGATTACACTCTTAATTAATTCAGCTATACTTTTACAGATTACTAAAGTAAGCGACTAATTTTTAAACTTACTGTATTAATTAATTCCTTTTATTACAGAAACACCCCAGAAACTTGACATTATCAAGTCTAACAGGTCAATGCAGGACCTCTCAAACTATAAACAAAGGTCTAGTATCAGACTCTACTACAAATAAAAAAAATAGAGCCACACAAGAAGATAATTTTTATAAGCAGGCTGAGGGTACAAATACTCGTTTAAAACATGGAATAACCTCAGTAAAGAGGGAATGTGAAGAAAAAGGCTGTTCTAAATGGGCCCGGAAAGGTGGAAAATGTTGGAAACATGGAGGGAATTATGCAATTAAGAGATGTGAAGAAGAAGGTAGCTCTAAACAGGCAGTGAGTGTTGGTAAATGTTGGAAACTTGGAGGGATTCATGCTGTTAAGAGATGTTAAGAAGAAGGATGCTCTAAACAGGTAGTGAGTGTTGGTAAAAGTTGGAAACATGGAGGGAATTATGATATTAAGACACGTGAGGAAGTAGGGTGCTCTAAATTTACCCAGAAGAGTGGTAAGTGTATTAAACATGGAGGGAAATATGATATTAAGATATGTAAAGAAGAAGGGTGCTCTAAACAGGCAGTGAGGGTTGGTAAAAGTTGGAAACATGGAGGGAATTATGATATTAAGACACGTGAGAAAGTAGGGTGCTCTAAATTAACCCAGAAGGGTGGTAAATATATTAAACATTGAGGGAAATATGATATTAAGAGATGTAAAGAAGAAGGGTGCTCTAAATAGGCAGTGAGGGTTGGTAAATGTTGGAAACATCGAGGGAATTATGATATTAAGAGATGTGAAGAAGAAGGGTGCTCTAAGCAGGTAGTGAGGGTTGGTAAATGTTGGAAACATGGAGGGAATTATGATAGCAGGCGATGTGAAGAAGTAGGATGCTCTAAATGGGCCCGGAAGGGTGGTAAATGTATTAAACATGGAGGGAAAAATTATATTAAGTGATGTGCCTTAAACAGGCAGTGAAGGTTGGTAAATGTATTAGACATGGAGGACTGATCAATAATTGTGTGGTAGAATGGTGCACCAAATAGGCTAAGATGGGTGGTAAATGTTCTACACATGGAATTACTAAGACAACATGCAGTGAAGAAGGGTGTTCGAAATGGGCTAAGATGGGTGGTAAATGAATGAAACTTGGAGGCACCAAAGTCAAGTGGACGTGTACAGAAGAAGGGTGCTCTTAACAGGCTGTGAGGTTTGGTAAATGTTGCAAACATGTAGGAACCCGGGCTAAATGAAATGTGAAGTGGCAAGGTGCTCTAATTATGCTCCGTAAAGAGGAAAATGTGTTTCGCATGGGGATAATGTGATAAGTCTACTCGTTAAGATAAAATTTCACTATGGCTCCTAAGGGAAGCAAAAATATTAAACGAGGAGGGGTTTAATCTAATAAAACAATTAAGAAGATAGATACTTTGAATTTCCTTATAATTAGTAAGTAATTAAACATATATACCATATATATGTTCTGAGAGTTAAAGGGGGGGGATTAAGTGACCATACTTATTTACCATGTAATCAGGTTTGTAACTGAATGATGATGGTATAGCTATAAGGGGTCTTATCTAATTACAAATAAATAATTGCTATAAGAATTATCATTCTATTTAGTAAATTAAGGTAGCCACAGACAGAGAAAATAAGATACACCTAGAATAGTAAAAAAAATGATAATAGTCAGGAATTTGACTAATTAACAACTAAAAATAGGTACTATATACATTAGATCAAAACGAAAGAAACTACAATACTACATAGGATGTCCAATGACCTGGAAAACAGGGAAAAGAAAGGGAATTTGCTTGGTCAGAATATAATCATGGAAAAGTCGAGGAATTTTGTAAAATATTTGGAATTTTGATAGATTCACTAAAAAAATAGTAAAAATATTACTCTTTTCTTAACACTCACCTCTGAATTCTTTTAAGGGTTTCTTGATGGGCATATTAATCTCTATTCTCAAGGCATCATGGGATATTAGTGTCATCTTTCTGCTCCTCTACTGCACGTTTCTATCCAAAATTGAGGGATTGTTATGTGCATGCTCAGGGATTGGATTTTATTATAGATAAAATAAATTAAAAAATAATCTGTAATTCAAATATTTTAAACTTTGATGACATAAAGTGATCTTTTAATAAACATTACAATATGCTTTCACTAAATTTATCTTAGGTCACAACACCAAATAATCCATTGCATTAGGTTGATATTCCATTCTCTGTACTCATTACTCATCACAAAACATTGTTGCGATGGTAAAGTCTCTTAGATTACAGTGGGTAGGACATGCAGCATGAGTGGGAGACTCTAGAAAAAGGTTAAGGTTATTGACTGGCAAACCCGATAGATAGAGAGCATTGGGAAGACCTAGACGCATTTGAAAGGGTATTATTAGATGGGACTTAAAATAAATAGGTTGTAATAAGGTGGACTAAAATGAGTTATATCAAGATAGAGATAGGGAGTAATTAGAACGACTGGATAGATTAACTTAAAATGTCCTGTTGAAATTATATATTATGGCACTTGCAAGCCTAACAAACCGATATAGTTAAGTCGCGACAGGCAAAATAAATAAAATATTTCTCCTGTAGAACCATAGAGCTTAGTTTTATGCACATGCTGATATCAACAGATCTTGAGTATCTGTTGAAGGTGTCCTGGAATTTTCTCAAAAGTTGTTCTCTTTATTTAAAAAGGTTTGATAAAATGCCATGACACCTTTGACATATATTAAATATTTGTTGATATTAGCATGTGCAGAAAACTAAACTCTATGTTGCTGCTGGAGAAATATTTGATTTATTTTGTCCAACAAAATGTAATGCTATGAAAACTGTAAATTTACTCGTGCTGCCTTCTGACACACCCTACAGTGTATCCCTGAAATAGTACAAATCAAACAAAAGGGTCCAAGTCCCACAACAATTTCCAATGTGTGGGATGACTTGGGAAGCATGGTATAGAGTTGCATTCATTGATTCTGAAATGAGACCAAATCACCCTTTTTATGGCTAACAAACCAGTAAAAAGGTGAGATTAGCCCAATGAAAGTGTACTTGAAAAAATAGGCTGCATGACCAAACATTTAATTTCAAATTACTGTGCTATAAAATCTTAATCATATATATATAAAATTGTTCTATATTACAATAGCCTTATATTGATTGTTCCATCGATAAAAAGTTAATAACCCATTTTGTGTTTTAATAGTAAAATTATATTGCATATACAAACTTAGTCCATTCACACACTGAAACTGTTTTGTTTCTCATAAAACTAAATAATTTTGATAATTCTCCTGAAACAATGATTTCTCATCAAACAAGTGACTCGGAAGTTGCTGCGTGACACCACATAGCATTAGGACATTTTGCAATTACTCTTTCATAAATGAAGCCAGGATAGTAAATTGTCATCTGTCAGACTGCTTTGATATTTCAATCTTATAATGTTAATTTAAGAAAAATGTGTAAACCCCTTTTTCACTTTCTTTCTTTATATTTTGTTTTATTTGATCAACTGTTTGACAACCTTTGTTATAAATAAATAGCTTTTGATTCAAATACATAGATCCTATTTATATTCTAATGATGATGTTCTGGGCCCCTCTCGTTTATTTGAAAAGTCACGAATTAAGTTTATTTTTCTTTAAAAACCAATATGTAGATATTCCTTTTAATACTTCATCTTTGGATGACTAGTCAAAACTGATCGATTTCGTTTTCAATACAAACTTCACTCACCCTATTGAGGGACAAGGAAAGGCTTGCTACCCTGGGTTCTTTATATAAATCTCTACCGTTTGCACCCCCCCACAAACCCTCCCTCTGTGAGTTGGGCACATTTACTCTGGACCACGTTGTATAGCATATATAAAATCTGTTTGATTATATGTAGCATATGTGTATTTATGGTGTACCAGCTGCCTAGATACCAAAGAAAATGGTTCATTGGAATATTTGAACTTGTATCCAATTTTATATTTGTGTATAAAATGTATAAAGTATATTTTTCACAATATGCAGTAAATGACTAAAATCTCAAATATCTATTATTTTTACATTTCGAATTCCTGTTTCCCGCACCCATGCATATAAACTGGACGGGTAGTAAAACACTGGGTTGGTAATAATAATTTTCCCTGCACCCCTTAATGGCGAGGCATCCCCTTAAGAAGAGAGTATAGTTTTCCTTAACAGAGAATATCTGCAATAGATTTTTAAATTTATTAAACATTTTATTGCTGAACACTTGATAAACAAACATTGGAATAAAAGAGGATGACTATGTACAATTGTGTGTCTTTTTCCAACTCCTGATTACTGATATAAACATCTAAAACTAATTTTGAAATATTAGGTCTTATTAAAACAAACTAATTAATACCATATTATCTGTCAAACCATAATATGCATGAAAAATCAAGGGAAAAGAAACTTATATTTTATTTAAAAACTAAATAAATACATACAAACAAACATACATACATTTATACATACATAATCAAGCCACTCCCTTATGGTGTGGGCAAGAAACTGTAAAGATATCTCAAAAAGAAACTTCATACTTAATCCATCCTCACCCACTTTCTCCACACTTCCTTATCCTTGTATACTCCCTTAGTAGAACTAGTAACGTTTATAACCGTCATATAAGGCCTTACCTATGCAAATTGGAGAGTATAAAGGGTGTTGTAAGTATTTACCATAGGAACTATACAAGGTGTTTTTTTCAACCGTTTCCAAAATATAGAATTAAGTGTTGATTGGGATACATGTTATCTGTGCCTCAACCTTGTATACAAACAAAACTTGATTTATAATCGTGGACAAAGGAATATAAAAGGCGTTCAGATGAATATAATTTATATCCCAAGCTTGTTAATTAAACACAAACAAACCTTGTATTTAGAATCCACGAGATGGTCGCGAAACACCATCTTTTTTTAATGCTCTTTAGCAAGGCTTTCTTGACTAGGGTGAAGCCCCGCCTCCATTATTTATACAATCAATCACTTAACATGGTCTCACTAGTTGACACTTGAAACTCACTGATCTCTACATTCAATCAAACCAACTTGGTTAGTCCGACAATGTTTTACTTACAAGGAAATATGCAAGTGTGGATTTACATCTAGCTAGAATAACTTTGAAAAAAAATGTTTATACACATTAAACTTACTAAAAAATTAAAGGTTGGTAAGCTTAAATTTAGGTCGAACTGGTTATACAAACGCATACTATTTTAAAATTGTAATTAGAACTCGAAAATACTATCTAATATAATTGTGTTATTGATTATAGGGCTGCAGTGTTTGGTTGTAATTATAGTTTCCCCACAGTAGGTGTTCAGAAAACTATCATAATAATGAATAAACTGTATTCAATTTTGTTGCCCAATTATTTCCATGACGTCATCAACACATATTGGGTTAGCCAGGGGTAAAGTTGTAACAAATAACCAAATTATCTTTATAACTCATTTTCTCCCTGTGCTAAAATAACAACACACAAATGTGTAAATTTGCCACCTTAATTAAATCAAATAACCCTTTTTAAAAATTGTGTAAAACATTTAAAAAAATTGGTTCACAATAGAATAACAAATTGGAGAAGTCCTAAGAAGAGTTTGTGAGGAGAGAACCATTTTGGATGTGGTCCTTTGCTAAAGATCAAATTTATCAAACACATCCTTGGGAGGAAATGTATTTTGCAAGACGTCATAGAAGGCAAGGTTGTTGGGAAGAATAATTTAGGAAGGAGGATTAACATTTTGAATGACTTGAAGGAAGAAAGAAATTTCTGAGAACTGATGGAAGAGGTATAGGAAAGAGCGCATTGGTGGTCTAAGTTCACTGATAAAGAAATAGACAGAACACAAGACAATCACAATAGCTCCAGCTAATAGGGTAAATGGAAAACAAGCCTGAAGCTAAGGTGGTAGCCTACACTTATTTTGACATGTTAAAAGCTTTAGAGTGTTTGTGATATAGTAGAGTCCATAGTGTATCATCAATAAAATAATGGCTTATATCGAATGTTTGGTTTCTGAGATAATATGTCTGAATGTGTACAAGAAGCTAGACACTTTCAATTAAACCCGTTCTTTTTCTAAAACTCTTGTTTGTTTATTAAAGTTAAAACAAATATCAAAGGGCACTTATAGTTAAGTATTTGGCTTTAAAGTTTAACCAGTCGACATTCGGTTGGATTTGGATGGTTAGATTATGAGATATGTTAAGAAGCTTTTTATGAATGAAGTTCACACGTATTATATAGATTTGACTAGTCTACATTCAGTCATATTTTACAGGTCATGGTAAGTTCAAATTTATTACAAATTAGGAGATAGAAACAAAACCATAAATATACATTAATTATGTAATTGAAATAAATTCTAATTTGATAAAGTTATTTGGATTTAATAAATTAGACTAATGAAAGGACTAATTCAACATAAAATAAGTAATTAAATTGTTTCGATGCTTAGTTGATTAGTTTACTTTAACACTTAAGGGTTTTACTCTAGCGCTAATTTTATACAAGCTTTAAATTACCATTCTCTAACAAATTAATAATAGTTTTTCAATTTAAATTCTTCTTTATATATTACCAAAGACCATACAATGTAATTGTTATCGTTCCAACTTCTCTGAACTACAGTATTTGAATTGGACCTGTACTCGAATGTATAGATAATAGATCATTTTTGGTTTTAATGTCTAATCAGTGGAACTAAAAGTAGCAAGGCTCATATATCTTAGACTTTACTCCACTATTATTTATAAAACCTCACTGGCATTCAAATTTCTAATACCAGACACAGATGTCCACTGTAACAACACAACTATTCTCTCTTACCAAACATTAGTGTTAGCGTCGTAATAAATTACAAGCATTATTTTTTTTTAATGGTAAATTTAAAACAATAAATTAAGTTAAGTTCCATTAGATAATCTGATTTTGTTTTGTTAATTCAATAAAATTATGTTTTGACTTATTTATGTAAACGTAAGCGTATGATATTTAACCACTTCTAGAATAGTATCCTACATAAAGTACTCTTAAAAGAATACGGACGGTGATCTTAGTTAATATATCTTGAGCATTTAATGTGATTGTTTATTTAGAAGTTGTATTAATGATTTATTTAATGTAAACGTATATCTTTGACTCTGATGTAAACTAAGCAAAACTTGTATTTTATTTGGCAAGACGTCTAAGCCAATCATAAAAAAAATTACATAAAATCTATCTATCCGTTTATATGCTAGTGGAAAGATAGAATGCTTGTATCACTTCTGGAGGGAACTTTTTGATGAAGGACAAATTGCTTGCAAATCATTTTATACTAACTTTACTGAAATCCACTTTCCTCCAAAAAATAATTATCAATCTAAGGTAAATCAAAATAAACTCAATGTGAGTTGTTAATATCTACACCAATCTTCAACTTAACAAAATGGAGAAAGAAATATTTACTGTGAAGACTGAACCAGAAGACGACTTGAAATATATTCTTCATTATGAAGATAAGTTTGAAATCAAGGTACAACGTTGTTAAAAAGTGTAAATTAATATTATTTTTTATTTTCTCACGTCTCACTAACTGTTAGACTTATACCCCCATATGGACTGGTTATGTTAATATTCTGTGAATGAGGAAGTTTAGATTTTTAAGAAATGTATTCATATTTCTGTGGAAGGAGTGAGATAAACATTTGAGGAAAAACCAGCCCATTGCGAAATTATGTTAGGACAGTTTGACCAATGAAACAGGTCAATTTGTAATAGAAATTTTCCAAAAATTTACCAAAACTATGATCTATCCTAAACAACGCACAGGCTGTTTAGTTGTTCGTTTGGAATTTTCTAAAATTTCAAATATATTTACACATTTGACCTGTTAATGCAATTAATTAATTGTAAGAAGTTTTAATTCATCTAGCATTTTGTAAAATAGAACTGAAGTCTTCTTTTTAACAGCCTATTCTTTTAATGATAGAAATAGTGCACTTAACCTTCACACTTAGTCATATCGTCCTAGCTTTAGATCTTCAATCTTTCAAATTTTAGTTAGTCAATATTATACCACCCCTCCCCCCTCCTCCTTTTTGGCTAAACATTATGTATGTTCATGCCAATAAGGCCCATATTCATTAAAATTATCTCATTGTGTTTTGTAAATGTTTGGTAATATGTTCTTATGTTTTCCTAATCAACTTTGGTTAGTAAGATGTTTATTTATAATTAGCAAGTTATGAGTTTGCTCTTGTTAGCACTTTAAAACCCACATTAAATCACATTTTAAAATAAGTAGAATGCCAGTTTTCGACAAAAGCAACCATATTGTGAGTTTTTGAACTCACCCTCTCATTTATTTGGAGTGAGAATGTGAAACCTCGATACAACATTATATATATATACACACACCCAGTCTTCTGTACGGCACTACCACTAATAATTATACTTTCTTAAACATGTTCCTTACAACATAATGTTATGAAATTAGTTGCATATGACTCTTTGATTTAAATGTGATTAATTTATAATCCCTTTGTTTTATAAAATGATCACAATAATTATATTATTGGTCACTATAACTTTCTAAGATCTAATAATTGATCACTATAAATAGGGTAGTCTTGTACAAGTGTAAAAAACTGTTTCTTGTACCAGTCATTTTTAGTAGATAGCGTAAAAAAATGACATTGTCATAAAGTCAATTTTTTTGTATTTAAACTTTAATGAATAAATAAAAACACACACACTTCAATTAAAATCGAATGTGACTAAAATTACTTGGATCAATCATAATCAGTGATGTGTTTTATTAAATATAAATAGTTTAATATAATGTAGTTTCATTTTCTCTATATTTTACTTTTATCTGTTTATAAGCAATTGTGGCTCACAATAATTACTGACCTGTGTAATATGACATGTTTCATATAAATGTGTTTATTATGAAATGTGTTAAGCATAACTCGCATAGTTAAAAAACTTTTGTTTTTTGTTTTCTGCTAGTCTGAAATTGATATTCCAATAAAATCAGAGGAGAATTTTAAAGAAGAATTTCATGATTATCAGGAACCAAAATGTAGTCCAGGGCCCTTAACATTCCCTCCCATTAAAGAGGAACTTCCTGTAAGTATACTTTCTATTAAATAGTTTATTTTTTCTATCATTTTAACCCAGCCTTACTGCTGGTTCCCACTAACAGCAAAATAGATAATTTTAATATGTTTTGGAAAAATAAAAGAATATTACATTTTAAAATAAAAATCATTATTGAATTTTATTTAACATTTTCCATATGAAATAGTTTTTAATGTTACAAATAGTATTTTCGTGTACGCACTTTCTTACTCATTGTTTTATCCTACATACAAATTATTTGCTAATCTAATATGTTCACATTTATTTCTCAAACTATTGTTATTAATTCTATATAAATTAACACAGTTCACATTTCTTTATTATTAATATAAATGTATGGTTAATATGAGGTTTTCAACAAAAACACTTAAATTCAATATTTTTTATGATATATGGATTAGATGAAAATAAAATTATCATTGTTGATCAAATGCCATAGCACCTGATAGTTTCATAATAAATGTGTAGTTAGTAAAGCATAGTCCAAAGAAATAACATAATCATCATCATCATCACTTGTTTCAATCCTGTTGCTGTATCAGTTTGTTAAAATGTCTCCATATACATTTTTCCACCATTCTTCCTCGTTTTCATATTCCATTTTCTCTCCTCTCGCTGTCATATTTGCTGATATATCTGCTCTTTCAGGGTCACCTTTTTGGTCATAGCTTTCTAAGATTTTCTTTGGCATTTATTGCTTTTCTATGTCCATTATGTTTATGCAATTTCGGTCTCTCTTCCGCTTCCATCTCATGTAGTACTACATCCTCATTACATGACCATATCATCTCAGCTTCGTTTCCTCTACTATCTCATGTTACATATTTAGATGTTGAAGGCTATATTTAAACGCCGTGTACCCCCATTTGTGTAAAGGGAGAGTGGAAAACTTTATTTTTTAAAGCCACCTTCGCCAATCCCGACCAAGAATCGAACCTTGATCGCCCCATCATCAGCAGTTTAATCCTTATTACTTTACAATTATATTAACAAAGGTGTGTGTGTGTGTGTGTGTGTGTTTTCTGACTTTAATAGGAATTCGGTTATTTTTAATCTGGAAACTAACTAGCATCACATACGGAAATAAAAATATCACACTTATTTTTAAATCCATAATACACAGGATTAATACCATAAAATGAAATTAAGTATACATTGGGAGCTAGTAATGGAATTTTATGATAATTTTTTAGATTAAATTTATGGTTTGTAATCAAATAAGAGATATTTCTAGAATATTTAATTCTAGTCACTTATTATTAATATTTCAGTCAAAAGTGGCTTTTTCTATAAAAAATTGGTTAATTATTCTATTTAACCTTGATTGTATCTGAAGTCTTACCGTGACTGATTATATTATAGATTCATTTTATAAGTTACACCATAGTGGTACCAAGCAAGGTAGCAGTCTTACCTTTACTGATTACACTATGACCTTTTCTTTATAAGTAGGGAGCCAATCCTTTGGCACCAAATATGTTTAAAATTGTCAAGCTAAAGACATTAAACAAATGCAACTTAGGCACCATAATAGGTACTTAGTAAATAAAGCATACAGTATGCAATGTAGAGTTAGTTTTACTACCTATTTTATTGCCTACAGACGATTCATATTCTTTTGTGTGGTTTATTATTTACCTCCACATTTCACTATTCTTTGAGTTTATACACATTTTTTGTATTAATTACTTTTGATATGTTAGAGATAAGGTGTAATTTGGATTAAGTGTATCTACTTGTGTAGAGAAAGAATATAAAACCATATATTAAAATACTGCTTACATATATTGGACTGAGATATGAATTTATTCTCCCCATCATTGATGGTCCAGTCTACTGTGAGTGTGACGCCCTAGTCCAGTTGACCACTGAAGTGGATCATGTGTTGTTAATCTCTAGACACTTAACTATATTTTCAGTAGTAAAATGAGCTCTATTTTCAAATAGACTGGTTTTTTTTACATTCTGAAAACCTGAGTTCTACTTCACAGGCTGTCAAAAATAAAATATTCAAATTGCTTATTTCAATAAAGTTGAATGTTTCTCCTGGAATGGAACAGCTCCCTCCCAATATGTCTGTCATTTCTCTAATTGTCCTTCCAATTTGTCTGCCACTGCTCTAATTGTCCTTCTAAGATGTTTGCCATTGCTTCTATTGGTCCATAACTAATTTACGTTCATCGGAACCCGTTGAACAATTGTCGATTTTCAAACCTGCTCCAAATATGTATGCCAATTTCTAAAAAATAGCACTCTCCTTAGGCATAAAATCCATACTGTTTGAAAAAAGAGAGGCGCCAAAGCCAAAATAGGAGAAAACCAAATTTATAGGTAGCTCTAGGCATGATAAAATTAACATTTATATTCATATTATATTCATATTATCATAAAATGCATGTATATATAACAACTGCCTTTGTTTTACGATATTCATATATATTCATATTATTATGAAATGCATGTATATATATCAACTGCCTTTGTTTTACGATATTCATANTATATTCATATTATCATAAAATGCATGTATATATAACAACTGCCTTTGTTTTACGATATTCATATATATTCATATTATTATGAAATGCATGTATATATATCAACAGCCTATGTTTTACGATCAAGGAAAATCAAAGGCAAAATGTTATTCCTACTTATATGCTATACCAAAGTAAAACCAAACAATGTATCACGTGTACTTTAACTGATTACACGCTGATCCCATTTTAAAACTTACACCATAGTAGAACCATTCTAGGTAAGAACTTATCTTATAAGTATTTCCTGATGGAACCAAGGAATGTAGCAATATTAACTGGACTAACTACACTATGGCACATTCTTATAATCCATTGTCAAATATGTACAGTAATCTTCCTCCATTACGGACTAAATGATGGGTACATATTTCACTATATACATAAACATATTTTTTTCAAGAAGCACACATTATATATACATCCTCATCACTGAATATTATAATTAGATGTCATTTTCATCGAGGAATAACGGGCATATTTTTAGAAATTTATACCTAAACCTCTTTTTATAAGCAACATGTAGTAACATATCCTCTATATTTAAGTTTTTTTATTGTTTCCCATTAATTATGGCTAACCTGTACGATAATTAAAAAGTATCAAGGATATATAATAAACAACTTCATTTTGAATCATTGTTTATTTAATTGAAAATAATTTTACTATAGCTTCCAATCACATTTTAATACCTTGAATATTTCAGCGTTTGAGTCAATTTTTGCCTTCATATTACATTGATATCTTTAATCTCATTCTAATTATAAAAAAACACTTTAATTACCATAGTTTTTTCAGCACTTTCTTATAATAAAATTAAGAAATACTTTTTTGTGGGCATTTACAATTTATGATTTTGGTTAAAGCAGTCATCAATTTATATGAATAAAAGGGAATGTTTAATGATTTGATTCAAAGAGTGTATTTTGTTTATTGTAACTTTTTTTTATTGAATCAGAGGTCATAAATTAGCGGAAAAAATAAAAATATTTCCAACAAACAATTTGTGTCTAATTTAAGATTTTATGTTACTTAATATTATCGATTTTTACATTATGTTGTTAAAAGTTTGGTCATAAAAAAATATTCTATTGGCATTACGTTATTAATATACATAATGTTAAATATTTTAAAATTATGGATGAATTAATTTTAATAAGCGGATTTAAATTTTATTACCTTATTTTATGCTATAACATAAATTTCGTTTAATCGCTCATTATTAATACTTTGTGTTGTACATAGTTTAAAATTATCCTTATCTGAGGGTTCTTCAAAAGTTTATTTCAAACCTTTACATAAATTAGATAAAAGGGCTGATTAATGTTTCCCCTGAGTATTTTATGGTTTAAATCATTTAATAAAATAGTGGTAATAAATGGCTCCCATACTATTATACTATTTATGTATTAACATTTTATTATATTTGTAACAATTTCATTCATATACTTGGCAGGTAAACATATATAAATATAGTGTAAGTACACTAGAGAGTTGTAATTAAGAGGAAGTGTAACCGGATTTGCGTAGAGGTGGAGTGGAAAACCTTTTAGAATAAACCACCCTCAATTAAATTGACTGGTATATGAATTCTGATATCCCCTTCTTTAGAAGTCTAGCCTACTACGAGAGCAATACCTTGGAGCTTGAGGCCACCAAAAAATGTCACAATGTACCTAGATTTAAGAAATATATTCCAATGAGCAAGAGGGTTTTGGAACATAGCTTTAATAGAAAATTTTAACCAAAAAACTTTTTAGTTACATTGGATATGTTTAATCTTTTTTTTAAATTTTTGTTCATGTTGTTTTCAAGTCTGATTACACTCTTAATTAATTCAGCTATACTTTTACAGATTACTAAAGTAAGCGACTAATTTTTAAAATTACTGTAGTAATTAATTCCTTTTATTACAGAAACACCCCGAAAACTTGACATTATCAAGTCTAACAGGTCAATGCAGGACCTCTCAAACTATAAACAAGGGTCTAGTATCAGACTATACTACAAATAAAAAAAATGGAGCCACACAAGAAGATAATTTTTATAAGCAGACTGAGGGTAGAAGTAAACGTTTAAAACATGGAATAACCTCAGTAAAGAGGGAGTGTGAAGAAGAAGCCTGTTCTAAATGGGCCCGGAAGGGTGGAAAACATTGGAAACATGGTGGGAAATATGTGATTAATAGATGTGAAGAAGAAGGGTGCTTTAAACAGGCATTGAGGGTCGGTAAATGTATTATACATGGAGGGAGAAGTATCAAGAAGAGATGTGTGGAAGAAGGGTGCACCAAACAGGCTAAGAAGGTTGGTAAATGTAGGAAACATGGAGGGAATCATGCTATTAAAATATGTAAAGTTGAAAGTTGCCCAAGTTATACTCAGTGTGGAGAAAAATTTTTCCGCATATAGGATACTTTGATAAGGCCACAAGTTGAGGTAGAAGTTGCACAAGGTTTTTAAGGGAAGACTAGACATTAAACGAGGAGTGGGTCAATATAATAGAACAATTAAAAAGAGAGGTAATTTGATATTCCATATATATTTATGTTCCCGGGGGAGAGCAGCTGGTCCATACTTATTTAATCATTTTTTTAACTGAATGTTAATGATATGGCTATTTGGGGTCTAATTTAATTACAAATAAATAATTGCTATTTGAATTATCGTTCCATTTAGTAAATCAAGGTGGCCACAAACAGAGAAAATATGCTACACCTA
>CABEEJ010007842.1:0-27640 GCA_901482245.1 Timema douglasi | reverse complement strand
GTGTGATGGAAGGGCTGCTAACATGAGTCTGTTGGCCACCTACTCCCTACTCAATACCCCCAGTTTCTTTTTTTTAGCATTGGTTCTCACTACCCATCCGGGTTAAATGCTAATGTACTAATTATGCTAGTGGTTTAGTGATTGTTGAGGTTATATATAGAAGACATGCACCTGCATGTATGTGGAGGGAGAGTGGAAAATTATTTTGAAAAAAAAAACCTTAGTACACCCAACCGGGACTAGAACCTTGATCTCCCCATCATCGGCAGTCAAGTCAACTGTGAAAGTAGTTCCTTAGAGTTTGCAGCCATTGAACTGAGTCAGTCTCTACTTGAAAATGAATGAGATTGCTTGTGTTATCACCATTTTTGTTGTTGGATCTTTTGATAATAACTATGGACAAGGAATTTCTGGTGGGAGGAGGGGCAAACTTCAAAGCATTTTGTACTTACATTCATGTTAGTTCATTGTATAGTATATGTTAATTTATATTTTATGCATTAAAAAAAATATCCATTTTTATCTCATATGCCAAAGCCTGTCTTGCATATGATGGAATGGCTTGTCTCATGATGGTGTCTTTTTTTAAATGTGAATTTCATTATTAATTTAAGCTACAGTAGCCCCATGGCTTCTTTGGTGCTGACTGACAGCTCACAGCTGACAACTGATGGCTTTGAAAAGTTTCCAGACCAAATTATGTATCCCTACACCGAGCCATATGATCTGCAAAAACATGTGTTTAGCAGCTGTCAAAATTGAGATATATTCCTAAATGTTGACGGTCAGAAGTCAGCTGTGAGCTGTCAGTCAGCACCAAAGAAGCCACAGGGCTACTGTAGAAGCTCTTGAAATGAGAATTTAGACATGCAAAAATATGAAGAAACAAAAATTCATTGATTTGCAGCTCATCAAATAAGTTATGAAACAGCCCCCGATTTGGTATTTCCAAAAGAAATGAGTAGGCCTCAAATCTTTTTTTCCTTTTTCTATGTATATTCTTCCTCCATATAAGGGCATCGCTAAAAGTGAACCTTTTTTCACGATCATGTTCACTTGAAGACTGAATTCTATTTGTAGAAATAGCTAGTGATAGAAAAGATTTTGTAATTTCTAAAACAAAGTACAACCTCATATTTACTTTAATGGGCTGATCATCTCAATTGACTTGTTAAATCATAAAATCCAAAGTTGTAAAAATCAAAGAAAAATAAAATATATTTCACAATAATGTTTGACCAAATTATTGTGTTTATTTTCATAAGCCTCGTGGGATTTAATATAGAAACAAATCTGGGGAATGGGGAGAGTACCTTTTTTTCTTACAAATGGATGTTTGATCACTTTTTAGAAAATACAAACACATTTTTTGCGGTCAATATTAATAACATTTTATCATATTATTGTTATTTTATATTATCTATTTAAAGTTACATCAGCATATCACATAACTTAACGTATGAATTTGTGAAAGTATGTCTTGTTACTCTTTCTATCTGTCAAATATGTCCATTCATAAGAAATTGGGGTATAGTTGCACCACCTTCAATATACAGATATCTAAAAATGTTCTTGGAAATGAGTATGTTTAAGATATAAAATATATTTTTTAATTATTTATTTTAAAAGATACTTATCAATTTGATTGAATAATATTTATATTGATATTATAACTTAACAGCATTAGTTACGCGTCTTTTTCATTCTCTATGGTTTCAAAATGTTTGAACATAAATTGATAGACAAAATGGGATACAATTGAGAGCAACCTATGAATTACATTTGACTGCGAGGTTTGACCGACTTTATATTCTGATAGACACTAGAATTTAAATTTCCCACTAGCCCTTATACTGTGGGACTCTAACTTCATTATTATCCTCAGCATTAAACTAATCTTAAGTATATTCCATTCACGGTAGGAATCGACTTCTGAAAGGCCTTTTTCCCTACCATAAATCTACTATATAGTAGGGTATTGGTAGGAAAAAAGACCTTTCAGAGAGTAATTCCTACCGTGAATGGAATATATATTCCATTCACCATAGGAATTGACTTCTGAAAGGCCTTTTTTCCTACCAGAAATCTACTATATAGTAGGATATTGGTAGGAAAAAAGACCTTTCAGAGAGTAATTCCTACCGTGAATGGAATATAGCCATTTTAGTAGTTGCAGGGGTGAGGGGCAAGTAGGAACACAGTCTGGTCTGGGGATTAAAATTATGTCTTACTAATTTACCCAAGTACAGTGGAACCTGGATAATTCGAACTTGAAGGGACCAGGACATTTTTTTAAACAAATAAGTTTCTTAAAAGGAATTGAAAAGAAACAGTTTAGTTTGCAAACAAGCTCAAAAACTTCATTTAACGTATTTGGACACCTGCTTACAATGTCTTTAAAAAGTCAAAGATTTTAATCCGTTTTCCTGATTTAAATCTCTCAGTCATAGTGTATGATTATTATTGATTTATTGACTGGAAAATTGAATCGCTTACATAGTTGCAACTTTAAAAAAAAAACTGAGTTCTTGAATATGGTCCATGGCTTCTGCCACACTAGGGATAGGCCTTTCCTGAACTGCTGAAGAATTGTACTCTACATCACCAGATGCTTCAGTAACTTCATCACACATCACCACATCTTCATCCACGCTGACGAAGTCCACATAGGAGACAGCAGGATCAGGAATAATTTCTTCCCAGTTGTCAATAGCTGGCACAGCTTCAGTTACAGTCCCTCCATCATTTTCTTTCTTGATAAATTCAGCTTTTTTAAAACAGTTCTTAATGGTCTCAACTTTCACTTGGTTTCATGCTTGCTTAAACATTCTTTAGGCTTGAAGAACTTCAAGCGAAATTTTCCGAGTAGACAAATCTCCAGCAATCATTTTTTCAACCAACAATCATCTCTAGAAATGTTTTAGGTTCTTAATTATTCCTTGGTCCATAGGTTGAATAACCGATGTCATATTTGGCGGGGGGAAAATAACCTTTACATTTTCCAAAAGGGGAACTCTGCTATGAGCAATGTGATTGTCAATTAATAAAAGAGTTGTCCGATTTTGTTTGCCAAACTGTTTGTTGATTTTTTCAAAGCCATTTTTCAAACAGATCACCTGTCATCCATACTTTTCTGTTTGACTCGTATTCAACTGGCTTCGATTTTACATTTTGAAGCAACGTGGATTAGCCGACTCCATTCATTAACAACGGCAGCTTTTCAGAACCATCTATATTTGCTCCAATTAACAGTGTAGTTTGAGCTCTACTTAGCTTTCCCCCACTACACCGTTCACCTTTAAATGCAAGAGTTTTGTCAGGAGTACACTTGTAAAAAAAAAAAGTATCATCTCATCGACATTAAAAATGTTTTTAGTTCTATGTCCTGGATCATTTCTTTCAAGTCTTCCTTCCAATGCTCGGCTAAACACACATCAACAGCACCATTTTCACCACATACAGTTTTGAAGGAAATTCTGTTGCGTTGTTTGAAACCATCTAGTCACCCTGCACTTGCTTTGAAGATTTTTTTCGTAATTTAGATGTGAAATGTTCGGCCTTTGCTCTAAAAAAGAGGGCCGCTCACTGGGACTTTATTGTCTCGCGCTTGTTTGAATCACTTCAGTACACAGTTGTCCACATATGGGTTTTTCGGTTCTCTTAATCTTTTGCTATCTTGTCCACTCTCATTTTCATTGCTAACTTTTTTTTTCAAAGGTGTTAAACGTGTGTTAGGGGGAATTCCGAAGGCCTTTACAATTTTTTATTTATTTTTAAGTCCCTTTTCCCCTTCCTTTATCACCGCTACTTTTTCGGTCAAAGTTAATGATTTATAGGACTGTGGCTTGGACAGTGACATCACGATACACACACACACACACACACAAACACTACTGTATACTATGTACTAAACAAAACAAAATAAAATAAACTCACATGTCACAAGAATATCGCTACAACCAAATCATTAAGAACAGCGCATGTAACCACATGAGAGATTCGACCTTTACTAACAGATTACAGAATTGTATGTGTAAACAAAGACATATGGGTGAGCGAGGGAGGGGGAGGGGCATGAAGAAGGGTACTGGCCGCATTCCAATGTCGCCTCCCGTTTCCAAAAATATAACAACATGGCGCCACAACTAGAAGTAGGAAAACAATACTGCACAGTACATTACAACTTACGAAAAGTTTGAATTAACCAAAACAAAATTCGACCTATCTACGATTTTTTAACATTGTTTTAATACAAAATTCACGGGACCAGGCAAAAATATTCGAACTTAAGTCGATTTTGAATTACAGAAGTTCAAATTAGTCAGGTTCCACTGTATTTATTTTATGTGACTAAAATATCCCCCATCCGGCTTCAAAGATGTATGTATATGTTTTTGTATGTTACACTTTTCAAGCAAACACTTAAGGAAAAAAAATAAATCAAATATTGGACTGTATGAAAGATGAATTGTGTAGTTTCCGGTCCAATTTGTGATTCGTCAACAATGGAGGCCTGTCCTGTCATTTTATGGGTTGAAGTGGGAAGGAATAAGAAACAAGGCGTTAATTCAGAGGCACCTCTCAAACTCTTTTAGTTTGTTGCTTAGAGAGGTTAGTTACTTTAGGGCAAGTAATGCATGATCCACAAGTGTAAAATTATTTGTTTAGCACTTAGTATATCCATTGTGGCAGACACCCTAAAGTAATTGCACTATGCTGATCTGTATCCCAATGATCTAAAAATATTGACTTTCCCCTTCTAACATCAGAAAAATGGCGGAAAACCCTTAAAAACGATGGAAAACATCTGAAGAACAAATAATAAATACAAAAGTAACATAAATAAAGAACTACATAAGATTAAAATGTGATAACCAAAATATTCCAAAGTTATTTTACAATATTGAATATACAGGAGTGGGCAGAAATATCTAACAGGTTTTAAAATTGAATACAAAAATATATAATTGGTATTTACATGTTTAATGCTGTATTTTAACTCTACAGAAAAATAAAATGTCATTTTTTATATTATCTTTACTCTTTCTTAAGAAGAATGTCCTTCAGATGGTTTCCATTAGACTGCACACACAGTTGTAGCTGATTATTGAAACTCATCATCACCCAATACAACACATCCTCCTGTATGTTTTGAATTTCTTCATAACTATGCGTTTTCTCGTAGAATGTTAATTGTGGTTAGCTATGTATTGTACAATACACCCTTCAAGTGACCCCAAATAAAGAATTTAGGAAGAGACAGGTCAGGAGAACAGGGTGGTCGGTCCAAGTCTACAAATCGAGAAATTACATGGCCTTGGAACATGTTGTGGACAACAGCCATGCTGATGTGAGCCATATGAGTGGTGGCACCATCTTGCTGGAACCAGAGACTCCTGTTTATTCTCGGTGCCAAGAAGTTTAGTCATGTTTGTGTATCGATTGGTATGACGGTAGTTCAGTATCATCCCCTTCAAAGGTCCGGTTATGCAGAAAGATGACACACTACACCAAACTGTAACTTTAGCACTATGAAAAGGTCGCTGATGAATCTAGTTGGGGTTCTCTGCTAGGTAGCGGCAATCATGTTAATTGACTGCTCTACCAAACTAAAAATGAGAATTATCAGATGAAAATAAATTCTTCATCATTTAAGGGTTCTCGTTCAGCAAATTTATCAGAACTCTACAATTGTATATTATTTGTGCTTTATGTTTATTTGAGATTAAATGAACCACTTGAATTTTGTAGGAAGGGAATTTAAATACTTACATCATTTGTTTAATAGATCAACTTGACATGCTAATAACAGTAGCAAGCTTGACTATCGGGTGGTGACCTGGCGGTCTAGGTGTAAGGTGTCGGACTTCTGTCCTGGCGGCCGGGGTTCAATCCTCGGTCCCGGCACAGATTTATCTGATTACCAAACCCTTCCTTCACCTCTGACAAGACATCTTGTGAATGTGGGGAATGCCAGGCCTCCACCGTGGTTCGGATTCCACGTTAAACTGTAGGTCCTCCATTTCATCTCACAATCACCCTACCATTACACATTAGCGTAAGTGCGTATAACCCGAACGGGTAGTAAGACGCGGTGCTAATAATAATAGACTATCGGGTGTCTTGGACTACAGTTGATTGAATCTAGCACTTGAGGAGTATTTTATTCTGTTCAAACAGATCTTGGCCTTGTTATTAAATTTGTTCAATAAATATCAAAATAAACCAAGCTTTTCCTAAGCGTAACTGGACATAGCAGAAAAGCATGATTGAATTTCACAAAATATTGTAATATATAGCAGAGGGGGCCAAACAGTTGATCGTGGCCACTAGTTTGGTTGATCGATTAAACATGATTGAGCGAAAGAAAATGAAAGACAGAGTTTGCAGATTTTTCTCAAATCAACATTAAAAGATTGAAATATTGAAGCTGTGACTAATGACCATTTACATTCCTGCCTTCGTTTGTGCCCGAGTAAATATTATTGACTCTCGTTCAACCAACTATCTTAAAATTATGTAAATCCATGCATCAACTTGAAAGAGAAGTGTTTAATGAGAAAATACTTTTTTCAGGGAAATTATAGGCCTATTATTATGTGGTTTGATGAAAAACTCAGTTTCAATCAGTGAAAGAGTTTTTATAGGCAATATAATTTTACTATTAAAACACAAAATGGGTTATTAATTCTTTACAAATATAACAAAAAGTATAAGCCAATGGTTCCATAGTAGATTGCAGAGGACTTTTCTTCTCTGGAGTAGATCACTAGCTCCAAAAGTCTGGCCACTCTTGGTGTATAATATAGGGCAGTGGTTCCATAGTAGATTGCAGAGGACTTTTCTTCTCTGGAGTAGATCACTAGCTCCAAAAGTCTGGCCACTCTTGGTGTATAATATAGGGCAGTGGTTTGAAAACTCAACTTTCTGCATTCGTGTAGTACCTTTGAACACACTTATGTTAATATTGCCAGCCAGTAATTATACTTGTTCCCTAAAAGTATAAGTGAATACAACAAATTAAATAAAAACAGTACCCAGGTGATCAACCATTTGAAATCTAGATTTATTCACAAACTTTCGTTACATATTCTTACTTGAATATTATGTAAGGTACATTTTTTTTATAAATATCACTTCTAGTATATATTGTAACTTATGTACAAAATTTCCAAACACAAGTTCTCATTTTACTTGCACTCATTACATAAGGTACATAATGATATGGGCTACTTATTACACTAGATGACATATGAGTTACAGTATATAAGCTGAAAATAACTTCTTAAGCCTGTCCTTCAAGCTTTTTGGACGTGTACTGGACGAAATTTGGCTTATTCACCTCTTATGCCATACCTTGATATTAGTAGGAAGAACAGTATCTGGTATTTACTAGAGTTAATAAATTAATTTTAATAGCTATATACATCAAGTCATGTCATGTTTAATTGATGTTATCATTACCTATAAAATAAAAAAATAAGATGAAATAGAAAAATGTTACCAATGTTGACTGCTAAGAAACATTTTGGAATTTTCTAAACCGTTTTTCCAACCAAAATAAGGGAAAAGATATAAAGATGTTCAAATGATAAATATTAATTAACTAAGCAAGACAATTGTACTAAAAGAATGTAAAATTCAGCTGTGAAAATAAATGATGCTACAATGACTATGATCTTTGAAAGAACTGCACTTCTGAAGAAGGAAAGTTAGTCAACACCAATGTGTAACGTCTAGTTCAAATTGTATTACCTACCTAAATCAGGTGTTAGCAGTGGGATGAGATGGATTCTTTTAAAAGTAAACAAAGAACTAAAATGGACCAACAATAACTAAATAAGCACACATATTTTATACACAACTATTATTTTTTATTAACTTAGGCACTACTAACTTTGTTTTGGTTAGAATAATGTTTTCTTCATATAATGTTTATTGTTATAAATTTTATAAATATTATTAATTATACTGATTAATTTATTTTAAATTCATGTTGAACCAATATACAAGGTTAATATGCTTTTAAGTTTTAAAATTTCCCAACTTTTCCATATTTTACTTTAAAAAAAAGCCATTATTTTATATGCAAAACCAAAATTAAGCATCACAGTATTCCTACTGTTTCTAGTTATATCTCAACATGTGATTTACAAAAAAATATGGTATGTAATTGGTATTCGTAGAATAATCAACTTTTTAAATTACATTTTATACCTATTCCCTATCTTATTGACCTACTATAAAGAGCATAAAGTGAATCGTGCATAAGAACTTAAAAAAACATAACAATAAAACTGATTTTTAAATGTGTTTTGATTTTAAATTTTATTTTTTATTTCCTTTAAAATCCGTTATAACTGATGAGATTAAATGTATCAGATTTTCCACACCTACTAACTGCATGTGTTTGATTTTTTATATTTGGCTCAATAACTTACTATGGATGAACGTGTACAATGTACATATTTCACTCTGACCAACTGAATACTTTCTTAACTACTATACGTTTACTACTATATATAAAATTACATTTTAAAAATTTATTTACTTTTTATATTACTGTAATAAGGGTTTAAATGTATTTTAAATTAATGGTGGATTAGTTATGAATTATTAGATATTTGAGTGTTGCCTTCAGGTGGTCAGGTTTTTAAAATAGCTTGACACACATTCCATGGTGTTCATAGTTTTTAAACACCACTCCCCACACGATACATTTTTGCGCAGTTAAACCATATCTGACATGCTCAATTACAGGCGATTGTAGTAGACATTTTAACTAACGTTTTATCTCATTTTTAAACTCACACAAAGAGCCCCCACCACAATCTATAGCACTTAAACATTGCCGCCAAATAAGAGTATTTAAAATTTGGCAAGATGATATAAGGTCCCCTGAAGATATATCATTAAATATTAAAATTTGAAATTTATAAGTGGGAGTTGAAGAATGGTGGGGTGACAGGTTTCAAAATTTTCAAAAATAATACAATACATCAAATTACTTTTCTGTGTGATAGAGAAATTAAATGCCTTAGGCAGATATGTATGGGGAGGGCTCACTCCAAATAAACATACAAGTCTGTACATTTTTAATTTTGTAATGAAATTCTGTAAAATAGAGAAGAAGCTATAGTTAAAAAATACTTTTGAAATGTGGTGGAACATTTTAATTTGGCAAACAAGTAGAGAAAAACTCCAGATAACCAAATTAATCTTAAAACTCTAAACTACACTACAACTACACTACAACTACTTATCAATGTAGTAAAAAACTGAAATTCAGCAAGCAGGTAAAAAAAAAAGAAGATATCGCTTCAAATAAATATGTCTTGATAATTTCAAAATGGGAAATGGAACTCTTGGAAATATAGGGGGTGGTGTTTATAAAAGAAAAACACTTAAGTGTAGTAGAAAATTTAAATTTTCCAGATAACCAAACAAAACTTAAAATTTGAAATTTCTAAGTGGTAAATGAACAAATGACTTCTAATGTTCAAAATTAATAGAAAACAATATATTTTCAGTGCGGTAGAAAACTTAAATCCGTAAGTAAGGTAAGGGGTCACTTAAAATAACCATAAGAATTTTGAAATTCTAAATGGAATCCTGTGATATAAATTCCAAATAAACATAAAGGTCTAAACACTTTAAATTTCAAAATGTAATTCTGGAAGAAGTGTAAAAAAACCTTTTAGGGCATATAGAATATTAAATTTGCCAGGAATGTAGAGGGAACGCTAGTGACGATATTAGTATTAGATTGTTTATCTTTATAATTAGGGGTATTAGAATTTCCAAAACTTTATTGAAATTGGGGTGGCTGGTTTAAGGACCACCACAAACCCGATGAAGAATATTCTTAAATGTAAAAATAAAGAACCAATAAGTGGGACAAGGCTCTGCTCGAAATTTTCAAAACAACAAATACATCTTCTATTACCTTAACAAAATAATTTCAGCTAATTCTATTATAGCCTACTAATTTCTACCAATTGGTCAGTTTTAATTCTGGCAATGTGCACTCGGGGTGATGTCACTAGGGTATGATTTTCTATCTTTTCTTCAGGTAACTGCTTGCGTATTCCCTCTTAATTTAACTAATAGCGCTTGTCACATTAGGGGCATTTGTTAATATTCAAAACTTCTAACCAACTTATATTATTTTTAGTTAATCTGATCTAACAAATGCAGGTAACTAAATTTGTTAAAGTCTATTCATGTATACGAACTATATATATAGAACTGTATAGAACTAACAATATTATACAAGTATTTAAACCTAAAAAGCGCCAATCATAGTTTGCTCCCACCAAAATCTTGTTTACACAAAATATAACTTATAGCTTAAAAATAAAATAACCAAAGTTACTATTTATGCTTTTAGTGAGGATTACTCCATCAAGATATTATATTCTGAAAATTGAAAAATGACACCTGAACACAGGAATCAAACCCAGGACTTTTGGCTTAGTACGCCAATGCTCTAACCACTGAGCTATCCAGGAATTGTGCTGTGACCAGGGTCATTCTTCACTCATATTTTAAGGCAGAGACTCCCGAGTTTGATTCCCGTGTTCAGGTGTCATTTTTCAATTTTAATAATATATTTTGATGGAGTAATCTTCACTAAACACATAAATAATAGCTTTGGCTATTTGATTCTTAAATATACAATCCCTTACAATCATAATAATTGTACAAGTAGCAGCATCAAGCCAACTACCGAGTCGAAGGTGGTTGCATTATTTGATAGCTTGTAACCTTAATAAAATAATCACATATTTATAGCAGATGATTTCCACACGTCCATTACAGATTCTGCCTTAAAATATGAGTGAAGAATGACCCTGAGTATGGGACGATTCTTGGATAGCTCAGTGGTTAGAGCATTAACTTCAAAATTGAATTAATCTTATTGTATATTGCTGATACCACCTATTATGGCATAGATATATAGTAGCACTTTTAAAATAGTTACGCCTTTCTACTGCCGGGATTCAAACCCAGACTTCCTCGTTACTAGCAATAAAGTCTCTTGCGAGTTTTAAATAGTAACATCCACAATGAGCGCCGTCAAGAAATATATTATGATAAAGTAGTAATTAAATTAAATTATTGTGTTGACAAAATGATCATGAACGATGTGGCAGGAAAACTCGAGGAGGTGAGAATGAAAGCCGAGTGTTTTCTGATGATTAGATATGATGGTAAGAGGAAGGACAGGAATGGAATGAGAAGGTGAAAGAGGGTGGAATAAAGTTTAGCATGGCAAAGTGTGAAGTGATGGTAATGACAAGGAAGAGGATATAGTTGTATGGAGTAGAGCTGAGAAAAGTACAAAATGTAAAATAAATTGGAAGCATGAATGAGGCGAAAGGTGGAAGTAGATAGGATTTAAAGAGAACAGGACAGCAAGAAGAGTTGTAATATAGGTGTGAAAGAGACCTGCTATAGAGAAGAGAGGTGCACTTAAAGTGTAAGAAAGTGTTGTACAGGGCGCACTTTGTACCTATTGTCACATTTACAGCAGAAACATGAACCTTGAATGTAAGAGAGACAAGGCAAGTGGAGGCTATGGGAATGAAGTTTGTGAGGAGCATGTTAACTGTCACAAGGAGAAATAAGATTAGGAATGAAGTTATCCTCGAAAGAGTGGGGGTACACGGAGTACATGAGGTAGTAGAGGAAGCAAGGCCGAGATGGTTTAGACATGTAATGAGGATGGTAAAAGAGAGGATGCCAAAGAAAATGTTAGAAATGAAGTATGTAGGAAAGAGATGGGAAGAGCAGATAAAATAAAGTGTGCAAGTGAGAGGAGAAGAATGGTGTAAGGATAGAAGATGGAGGAATTTTACTAAACAGACCCAGAAACGGGCTGGTAAGTTGATGATGATGATGATGATGTTGACAAATGAACATCTTTAATCCATTTAGAGCAAGGATTCTCAACCTGTGTGCTGCGGCACTTAAGGGTACTGCGAGATCGCTCAGGGGTATCTCAAGGTCTTAAGAGGGAGAAAATAAGAAGAAAATATATTACCACAAAATAATTAAAATAAAGAAAAATGGAGAAAGTTTAGTTTTTTTAGCGTTTCTCTGAATCACACATGCAACGACACGTAATGTGAAAAACCAACCATTATTTCCCCTTCAATGACTACATATTATTCATATTTTGTGGTATTAATTTTTAGTGCGCTCACATTGTGGTTAGTGTGCTATTTTATTATTTCCAAAGCTATTTTACTCTATAACTATGTGTGTGTTTCATTCATTGCCATACTTTGTTTGTTCCCTTTCACATGTTTTCTATCCACCTTTCCTGTAACTTCTTCCAAATATATATCACAAATTACCTCAAAAAGTGAAAAGAGGTTTTCCTTATAAAGATTTGGTGCTTTCATAATTTATATCTTACAATTAACTCAGTGAAGGTTGATTCACACTGATAGGACTGTGCGCAGACTGTGCTAGGACTGTGTCGTGCTGCCAACAATCTCGAACAGGTCATTCCCATAAGAGTTACCTTGTAGGACCGTTTTTGATTCACACTCATAGGACTGTGCTCAGGCCGTGCTGTGACTGTGTCGTCTTGGATCGTTTCAAAAGTGATTTCCCAAGGTCACTGTCCAGCACGGTACGAACACAGTCCCAGCACAGTCCTATCAGTGTGAATATAGATGATGTCGCCTTAATGTCGTCTTAGTGTCGTTTCAACTACTTCGGCTTCTTCCGGCAAGCGGCGAACCTTCACGAAGGTTCTTATCTACATCTGCAGAACATTCCAACATTGTTAACACAACTGTGTGCTGTAAGCCAAAACTATGGATGAAGAAAACTTAATGATGTTGGTTCAAGAGTATGAATGCTTATATAATTTGCAGCATAAATATTATAATAATCTCACTAAAGAAAATATTTGGAAGGAGATAGCTGACAAACTGAATGCAAGGGGTTTCTGTAAGTTTTCCAACTTCGGAACACTCATACTAAAATATTTGTGAAACTTTTGATGGTCATCTCTGAGTCGCCCAAATATATTGTGGAATTCTCCTTCTCTTGCTCTAAAAAAATTGTAAACTCAGTATTTTCTTCGTTTTCTCCTCTTTTTATCAAGTGAAATAAGATAATGCCCAAATGCAACAATCACATTTTCCTCTGATCTATGTATACAATTGCCGATGAGCAAAACAGTAGCGCTAACAGCACAGTCTCAGCACAGTCTCATCGGTGTGAATGCTAGCGACATGACACGACACAGTATCAGCACAGTCCTACTAGTGTGAATGGTAGCGACATGACACGACACAGTATCAGCACAGTCCTACTAGTGTGAATGGTAGCGACACGACACAGTACCAGCACGGCCTGAGCACAGTCCTACCAGTGTGAATCAAACTTAAGGGAGTAAGTAAATAGGTTTAATTTAATTTTAAATAATTATCAAATTAAAACTGTTAATTGTTTAATATGCTACTTGGATATATTTTACTTTGAATAAAAAATGTGAAAAACAAAATGCTTACGAAAGATCTTATAAAGGTTCCACGAGATTATAATCCCCTTCGCAAGGGTGCAGCCAGCCTAGGAAAATGGAAAATCCCTGATTTAGAGGAAATAAAAAAAAATATTTTTTGAACCTTGTCTTACTACTCATTCGAACTATCCACATTTAATTGCACTATTGTAGTAAGAATGAGTTAGCTAGAATTGAGTGGAAATTTACCCAAATTTGCTTAGAGGGAGAGTAGGAAACCATTTAGTAAAATCACCCTCAGACACCCAGCTGGTATTCGAGCCCAAGCCTTCCCATCTGCATGAAACCGAACTAAGCGCGCTTGACATTTATTCCATGTGATCACTGATCGAGTAACAAGTATGTTAACCTAAAGATAATTTTCATAGTCAGTTTGTACTAATGTATGTTATGGGAACTTGCAAATAAATTAGTTGCTATATTTTCATTTATGAATTCATTTGACAGGTCGAGCAAAGTGCGGCTTTTTAATATAAAGTTAATTATTAATACTTATGTCAATAGCTTTCAAAACATTAAGCGAAAAATACGTCAAATGTCCTCAGCTGGAGTCTAAACCCTTGCCTCCTAATATGTTTGTTTAGTTTTTACAAACACAATTTGTGGCTTTGACCTGTAATGTCAGGGGTGAAACTTAACTGTGTGTAATTCATTTCTCTCTTTTACCCCCACCCCACTTTCAGACCAGCATTTTCTGCCTCACAGAAGATAATTTTTAGTTTCTTTAGTGTGTTAAAAGGACTCAAATACCTAATTTATCATGTGAAACATTTTGAACAGCCAAGTAACATATGTCTTGATCCAGGGAAGACTTATCCCAAGTGAGTTCTTGAGAGGTGAATCAGACATATTTTAGTGTCTTGGGGGGAACAAGGGTTTTTTGGAGGGGGTAATTTTATCAGTTTTACTCATTTGTAACTTAATTTGGCCCAAGACCAATTTATAATGTGCACAATTCCCCTTAACCAAGACCAGTGTTCACTGAGAAATGTTGCTGTTCTGATATGAACACATGACATTCTTGTGGAGGAAGGTGGTTTATATGAAGTATGATGTAATTGTTCCACCCAATTATGAAAGTGAAAAAGAAATCAGATAAAGAGCTAAAAATATTTATATTTTAATAATCAAAGTATATATACAAATAATAGTCATAAATATGTATTTAGGCCACATAAATAATGAAAACTAAAGAAAAAATTAACAAAATAGTTAAAAAATAATAAAAAGTGTCACTCTCTCAACATACCCAATCAGAAAAACTCAACACCAAAAACAAAAATAAATTTATAACTTAAAAATAAGTAAACTTTACCTACAAAAGACAATATAATTTGTTTCGACATTGGTGAGTGAGGAGACAAAGTATAAACAAAAGTAACACAGTACATATGAGATGATGAATTTGTAACTCTTAAGTTATTATCTAACATTAAGAAAAGGGCCTTATAAATTGATTGGACTGAGGTTTCACTTTATTCTACCCTCTCTCTCTCTGTTACACCCCTGACAAAATGAAAACTGGTTTGAGACTACAGTTTTAGTTAGGAGGATAGTGGCTGGTAGTTGAATTAGAGTTGGGTTGAACCCACTATTTTACAAAACCGAATCTCTAATTTTTCTTCAAATCTTGGAATATAAATATTATTAGAAAAAGCAAATGGTAACTAAATGTTAACATTCTTTCTTTTAATCAATTCAATATAACATTCATACATTCAGTTAAGTGTTTAGTTACTGGCCTGGAGTCCGGTTGTTAAGCTCATCCTATAATTATAATTGGTTCTTCACCACCAATAGGCAGTACTAGAACTCTAAAACAAATATCGTTTGAATTTTTTTTCTTCATATTTTTATTTTTAAATCTGAAATTTTCTCAAATCCTTGAATCTCAAATATTCTTAAGGTTTCAAGGGCCTATCCCTAAGTTGAATAAGTTGAATATAAGATGGTCCTTACGTTTGGTCGAGGAAAAATCCTGTCTTTTATGCAAGTAAATAAAGTATTTTATGGATTAAAAAAATCTATTAAAGTAATTATCAAGTAGGCTATGATATTCATCTCAAAATAACAAAATGAAAAAAGATATAAAATAAACTTTCACTGTATTTTCATAAACCATAATTTCCTCCAATATTCTAGAGTGCATTTATAACATGGTAACTAACTGATCTTAATCATGTATCTTGCCATCATTTATTTGATTGTCCTTGGATGTGATACTACAAAACTAAATATTAGTTTTGTATTTTTCATATTAGTTCATTTCATTCCATTTATTGTATTCCTTATAAAAAACATCAGGCAGTTAAATTAGAGGTTTCAAGTTAAACCCCACTCTCCAGAGCCACATGAAAAATCCAGTAAGACAGGAAGTACACTAGTATGTCTAAGAAGACACTCTTGAGGACGTACACCCAGTGCCGTATCCTGGTGACAGCTGGCGGAGAGAGGCCACAGAGCAGCAGAGCCACTCCGATTATATCCGCTTCTGTCCTCTTAGATGCTGTTGCTTGCAGTAACATCAGTTGCGGCAACTCTAACATTATGAGTGGAATGAAGATAGACTGAAACACAAAATGAGATATTATGATAGACAGACTTCAATATTTCAATGCTATTATAGCATCTTCCTCAGGAAGTAGTAGTAATTAGACTAAATAGGATGTCTACAGTGATGCAAACTTGTTTGGTATGGATGAAAACTTCTCTGGTGGAGTTGAAATTCTCTGAATGTTCCTCTATTACTTTATGGTGGTGCTGGTGTAGTCTCTGGGTTGAAATTAGCATATATTTAAGTTGGGTGGTTTTCTAGACTTTGTGATCCACTGATGTGCCAATTTCCATCTTCTTAACTGAGAAATATTACATTGTGTCTTGTTAAATGATTTTAACAACTTGACAGTGTAGCAGTCCTCAAAGTTGAAGTTAAGATTGGAGGCATGTGCTGAAACTGGTATTTCTGGATTCTTGATTTTTGTGTCATGCCGGTTTCCAATCATTTGTTTACAAAGCGTTTCAGCGGTGAGGCCAATATATTGTGCAGTACATTGTTGGCATTCTAGTTGATAAATTAGGTTACTGTACTCACATGTGTGGCTGCCTTTGATAGTATAGATGGAGTTGATGATGTTGCTAGAAAAAGTGGCTGCTGGATGATGTATCTGGCAGGTTTTGCAATCTGTTTTGTTTCAGGGCTGAGAACCTTGTGGCTGAATGAAGGTTGTGTCATTTTCAGTTTTGAGTTTAGGGTGTACCAGAAGATTTCTAAGTGATGGAGGCTGTTTATACACAAGGACTGGTGGTTTTATGAGAATATTGTTGGTACTGCTGGTTGCTTCCAATATGTAAAAACCTGACGCTAATATTTTGCTTATCTTTTGTAGGCCTAGGTAGTACTTTGTCACTAAAGGTATAGTATCTGGTTTTTCAGGTTTGGGTGATTGTGGAGACTCAGCTAGTCGAAGTAGGTTATTAATTAGAGGTTTAGGGTATCCTCTCTCTGAAAAGGCTTTTTGAAGGTTTTCAAGGTGGTTTTGAAGATTTTCTGGATCGGAGGAGATGCAGCGAGCCCCTATGGCAAGACTGTATGGGATAGATCTTTCAGTGTTGAATGGGCAGCATCTATCAAAATGCAGATATTGTTGTCTATTAGTGGGTTTAAGATGCACCGAGGTTTTGAAGTGGCCATCGGACAGCCTAATGTCCACATCAAGAAATGTTGCCTGTTCGTGGGATTGATTTGAGGTGAACTTCAGAGCCGAAAAGGAGTTTAGGTTGTTTAAAAATAGTGTTAGATTGTCTTAGCCAGCTGTCCACACCATGAATATGTCATCGATGAAGGGAATCCAGCAAAGTGGTTTGATGATTTGGCAGTCAAGAAATGTTTTTTCCAGTTTTCCTGTGGAAAGTTTGGCATACCACTTTGCTGGCTTCGCTACTACTACTTCCTGAGGAAGATGCTCTAATAGCATCGAAATATTGAAGTGTATGTAAATATGTGTTAGGGTTTTTACTTTTATTTGTACTCTACCATTTTCCTAATATTCTATTTTATTCATTACCAATTGTTTATGCTCAATGCACTTCATTTCATACATATAAAAAGAGATATTAACAACCATGATAATATACCAAAAGGGGTAGATCTGCATTCTAACAGTTACCAACACACATACGCTCTTCAATACTAGCTAGAAGAGAATGCCGCCATCAATGAATAAACCAGCACCAAATATGTCCATTGCCCACGAACAAAATACTAATAACATCACCCACCCACAATCAGTTTCCAGTTTCAAATTAATTACAGTTTAAAATTACATCTTTTTGTTTTATCAGCTTTTCTTTAAATTTGTTTAACAGAAACAAGGAGCGTTCTGGTATTGGTGGGAACAGACAAGATGGTGCAAGTTCAGCTGATTTGGAAGAATGTTAATATTACTTCTTCACTTTGATAACTACCATTTATAAAATGAACCAGCCACCTTAAGTTATTTTTGTAGTGTCATTACAGTATTACACCCATTGTCAATCTCAGTGTAGTTTCATTACGAGTTAGATAATAATAATGTTAGGGTCCCATCACAAAGAGAATACTCTCTTACCCCTACAGTTTATTTACACAAAATAAAACAATTGGGTTGTTTGTAGGGCCGGGCAATTTAAGGATTGTGACATTGTGGTATATCGTCTGCTTTAAATTGGTACTAATGATATGCTGCCATATAATTTTTTTGAGTTTTTGTGGTTATATTCAGGAGAGGAGGATGAAAAAGGTTTATTTTGTTAAATCACCAGTCAAGACCTCCGATCAATAAAGAAATTGGTGTCTATAAGTGTTGTCGAGAATAAGCATTTGAGACAAGAATTTTGTAGAATATCCTCAACAGATTTTGAGTTACAGCATCCAAAAAAGATATTATTGAAATCAAGTGAACGTGGTTGAACATTTGTGTGTGATAAAGGTAATGGTAGTGTGAAAAAGAGGTGGAGCTACTTACTAGCAGATGTGGTTGGTACTGTCAGTGTTGAAGTCATCCTTTTTAGAAAAAATATTATTATTAGCACCGCGTCTTACTACCCGTTCGGGTTGTACGCACTTACGCTAATGTGTCATGGTAGGGTGATTGTGAGATGAAATGGNTACGCACTTACGCTAATGTGTAATGGTAGGGTGATTGTGAGATGAAATGGAGGACCTACAGTTTAACGTGGAATCCGAACCACGGTGGAGGCCTGGCATTCCCCACATTCACAAGATGTCTTGTCAGAGGTGAAGGAGGGGTTTGGTAATCAGATAAATCTTTGCCGGGACCGAGGATTGAACCCCGGCCGCCAGCATAGAAGTCTGACATCTTACCCCTAAACCACCAGGTCACCCAAAAAGCATGTTTTAAATTCAAAATATTAAAACTTCACTGCCCAATTCATTCACTTTTATCAGTTTTTTTGCCAAAAGATTTGCATACACATTACATTCATCTTATCCATTGTTTTCAGTAACATTTTACAATAAATTGTAAGTTTCATCCAAATGCTTTTCTGGCATGTTAGCATCGCTGGATGTTTTTTTATTTTATTTTTGTGCTTGGAAACAATTGAATATTGAACATAACTTTTAGGGTGTGCTTCATTTTTTTTCAGCTTTTAATATAGAAATAATTAGCAAATTTGGAGTCATTAATTAATTAGCTATGTTAGTTAATTTAAAGTCGGTGACCTGGCAGTCTAGGGGTAAGGTGTCAGACTTCTATGCTGGCGGCCGGGGTTCAATCCTCGGGTCCCGGCAAAGATTTATCTGATTACCAAACCCTTCCTTCACCTCTGACAAGACATTTTGTGAATGCCAGGCCTCCACTGTGGTTCGGATTCCACGTTAAACTGTAGGTCCTCCATTTAATCTCACAATCACCCTACCATTACACATTAGCGTAAGTGCGTATAACCCAAATGGGTAGTAAGACGCGGTGCTAATAATAATAATAATAATCATAAGTTAATTTAACTATCAAACTAAATGTTACTTTGTCATTATCGATTTCCTCAGATGTCATTTGAATAATATCATTTCCATGGACAAGTGGATCAGAGATTTATTCTTGTTCTGTTGTATCTTACAAATATTTTTATTTTCATTTTCAGTTTCCCTCGGTGAAATAAGATTGGTTGGATACATCAATTTCCTCATTATCTTGGTGCTATTGATGACAAATATGTCATAGTTAAACTATTTACGAATAGTGATCTCAATATTATAATTATAAATGTACTTTCAGGATAGTGCTGATGGCACTTGTCAATAGTAATGATTAATAAATAATAAGACTTAAAAATATGATTATATTAATATTGTTTCTATGCAAATAATATGGATTGAATAGTTAAAAGTTAAAAGATAATTATAAAAATAATTAGACAAAATTCAGACAAATAATAAGTTGAATAATATTTGCTGTTTGACCAAATTTATTCAAATTTAAATATAAAGTGTGGAATAAAATTGATTTAAAATAGAATTACAAATTAGAAATTATTAATAAATGAACGTTGTAAGAAGATATTAAAGTTTGACAAGTGGTTGGAGAAAGAAAACATAGAATTAGGCCTATAATTTATGCATAAATGTTAAAATAAGTAATATTTTATGAATTATTATATAAAAAAATATTACCCCATTGGTATAATTTGGTTGTTAAAACGTATCACTGAGGTATGTCAGGAACAATATTTGATTAAAAGAACATGTGAGTTAAAATCATGAATCAATAATATGTTTTCATAAATATTGTCATTAAAATGAAGGAATTTAAAGTCTTATATTTAAAATGGTCCCATGCTCCTTGAAGTTAGATGCTGGTCAAAATCAGCAGATGAATTTTAACTCAATTTATATTCCACATTTGTTTTAACTTCTCAAATGTATTGGGAATTATGACATCTGTATTTCACATGTTCATTAAACCAGGCCTTCAGGAACCCACAAAAGCTATCCAAATTGAAATTACATGTGTTTTCCTACATAAATCCTTAAGAAGAGTTAAGTCTACCTAACCTTTTAAAGAGAATTCAAAGTTCAAAATCGATGTAAACTCCTCGAGGCGCTTTTTACTATGAATAGGATGGAGAAATAAAACATGGTTCATGAAGGAGAAACCAACAGGATATTACATCTTTCTCATCTCTTCGGAAAACTCCATGGAAACCATCTGATAGCGCCAAGACAATATGTTTGCAGATATCTCTATCCGCTTTTCACTTTATGAGGTAATTGTATTATTTCTGGAGGAAGGTTTAGGAAAGGTGGATAGAAACATTTAAAAGGGACGAACACAATATGGCTTTACCAATGAAAAGAAGACAGTTCACACTTTACATTGCTGCCATTGGACAAAGAGGTAATGGTTGCCTCTTAAATAAAATCAATTGTCACCCCCAATCCCCCGACCTAGGTTTCATTCTATCGAAACTCATCAGGAAGGAGTGTGAAACACGCAACGCAGCTTCCTTAAAGAGGAAACCAAAAAACACTAAAGGAAGAAAATGGAAAATGTATGTTTGCAGAGTATTTTTCATCAGATAAAGGTCGAATACAGTGGCAGGACCAAAACTGATAGCATTAGTTTAAGTAGAAAATTAAGTAAAAACTAAATAAACATTATAAATTGTGTAAAAGTTTATTTAGGCCTACCTAAACTCTACTCGATGCAGTGGTAAAGTGGTGCAAGAAAATGTTCCATGTACTTGTAAGCAAACCATTTGGGTTCAAAGATCTCATCTTCAGCCTCTCTTGATTTCATTGTTTTCTTTTTTATGAGCATTCAAAGAAATTCTATAAGCGAATCACCCGCCTCAGTGGCGTAGTTGGCTAACGTGCTTGTCGTGTTGAGCTCGACTGCTGAGGACGGGGAGATCCAGGTTCGAATCTCGGTCGGGTGAACTGGGGGGAGGGGGGTTCCTAAATGGTTTTCCACTCTCCCTCCACGCAAATGCGGGTTCGCTTCCTCTAATTCAACCTTCCCAATTCCTAATCCATTAGCGTAATTAGTACTTAAAGCGTATAACCTGAACGGGTATTATTATTATTATTATTATTATTAGCACCGCGTCTTACTACCCGTTCGGGTTATACGCACTTACGCTAATGTGTAAATGGTAGGGTGATTGTGAGATGAAATGGAGGACCTACAGTTTAACGTGGAATCCGAACCACGGTGGAGACCTGGCATTCCTCAAATTCACAAGATGTCTTGTCAGAGGTGAAGGAAGGGTTTGGTAATCAGATAAATCTTTGCCGGGACCGGGGATCGAACCCCGGCTGCCAGCATAGAAGTCTGACACCTTACCCCTAGAGAACGGGTAGTAAGACGCGGTGCTAAATATTATTATTATTATAAGCGAATCCTCTTTCTTCTTCTGCAATGGTGCGGTCAAACTTTGACTTTTCTTGAATTCTCTTTTATGCGTCCACCACTCCATTTTTATGTTTGTGGTTCTCGTACTACATCGAATCTCATATTCATGATCCAACTTGAAAATATTCTAAAAACTTAGAACAGAAGCTTCATTTGACCATTCTATTGCTTGAAAAATCTACTAAAAACTGTGAAAATTAAATAAATGCTAGGCTAAACAATCCGTTACACCAAGGAAATAAAACAGCTGCAAATGTGCGTAACTGAAGTGTAGAGGTCTGCACCACAGTGCTTTCAGGCAATTATTCATCCTCTTTCATATTTGGTAAGTTATTGACTCTCATAGGTGACCTGGTGGTCTAGGGGTAAGGTGTCAGACTTCTGTGTTGGCGGCCGGGGTTCGATCCTCGGTCCCGGCACAGATTTATCTGATTACCAAACCCTTCCTTCACCTCTGACAAGACATCTTAACTGTAGGTCCTCCATTTCATCTCACAATCACCCTACCATTACACATTAGCGTAAGTACCTATAACCCGAACGGGTAGTAAGACGGGATGCTAGTAATAATAATAATAATATTGACTCTCGGCAGAACAATATTCGTTATTCACTATGCATGAAGAATACTCGTACATGAACATGAATATTTTATCCATACTTGCGTGATTCATAGCAAACATCGAATGATCATGAACAAATAACGCATGTGTGGAGCCGATTTTATCGAGTTTTTATCAGAGATTCAGAGTTTTTTAAAAATCTAACCCTCTTAAGAGGGTGGGGAGCGACAGAAAGATGTGGGGTTCACAGACTCACAGATCAAACCATGGGCCTGGAAACTAGAATTTTTTTCTTAGCAGAAAGGCTGAGTATTCTACGGTTAATTATGTTAAGTGAATTAAAATGTTATTTTTCTATCCTTCCAAGCACTCTTGCCACAAAGGTTTGAAAAAATCTTTCTCTGTAACAAAAAGTGTTAGTTTAGTTGTTTTATATAATAATGAACATACGAATGAAAACAACATTTCCTACTATCAATCAACAAAACCAGAATTATAAGTTTGTGCCACAACTCGGATGAATTTTGGTCAGCCTCCCCTCCCTCTCGAATACTAAGTGCCATCAGCACGAACTGAAACACAGTGGTGACCAACTCACCTGAGCAAACAAAAAGTCGTAGTCCCAGAATGTCAACCAGCTAACCAACACTGCTAGCGCCGCAATATGCAGCCTGAGACTCAGTACCCTCTGAACCAAGGTGAGCTCCTCCGCCGGTGGTTGTCTCTCCCCTCCAGGGCCCGTCAACTTGTCCAAGAATTGCAGCAATCTTGAGTCCTCTTGGCTGGGTCCGTCGGCCGAGTCGAAGGAGTGCACCTGCCCATTCAAGCTACCAACGCCATTCTCACCTTCTAAGTACACAAGGACAGTTCTGCTTTGTATATCAGTGTTTTACCTAGAGTCAACTCTCGATAACTCATACTAATGGAGGCGGGGGTCTGTTCGAGTTACAAATATTCCATCTTTATAGAGGGGAAATAAAGTTGTGCTTAAAGATTGAAAACTGATAATTATCTAAAGTAATATTATACTTTAATGTGACGAGGTAAATAATACATACCAGATAATACACATACACAAATAACACAGTTAGGTTCTAGAATGGGAAAAGTTGAGATTACAATAGACCTATAGTAGTTGCAAACTATCTAAACACTGTACTGTATGTGCGGGCATGAGAGGGGAGGGGTAGTAGCGTTGTGTTGCAAGATCTCCACAAGCCTCTTGCATTACACTACTTCTGTAACATTTTTAGCTTGCCAGCATGCAGCTGGCATGTTGTTATATAAAATTATATTTTCCAAAAATTTAGTCTGAATAATCCAAAGTCAGAGTTATCGAGAGTTGACTGTATTTATGTTTTAAAAATTGGTGTCTGTAGCCTTCTTATAAGAATATAATCTAAATTAAATAGGCTACTGTGCTTTGCTCTGGTTGATGTACACTTTTTTACCCCCACTTTAATTATCTAGTGAACAAATATAATAATTTCAGACATGCATTTATTTGTGTGATTTAATATTATCTCTTATTTTATTTAAAGTGATCTGGACATAGATTATAATAAACACATTAAGTCCTTTAAGGGAAACATGAGTTCAACCAATAGTTATCATGTTTATCAAATTGGTGCAAGCATGAAGTTAAAGATTTTTTTTTGTCTTATCCCCTGTTCAGGTTATGTACACATCATAGGATAATAATTACTTTAATGGAGTAGGGGTGAGAAAGGAAGAATTTTAGAGGTAATATACCCACATTTGCATGGAAGTAGAAAGGGATACTATATAGGAAAAGCCACCTTCAGTAGACCCGACTGGGATTCAAACTTTGATATCTTTGTCATCAGCGGGCAAGTCTGGGTGAAAAATTGGGGTTGAAAGTTTTCAAAACTCACTGATGTATTTTTTGAGCCAGCGGACAGGGAATCTTTAAATTTAAAATCAAGGTTCCTCTCTAGAAATGGGTGAGAAGTTTTTGAAGGTTTTTCAAATGTAGTCCCTTAAGAGGGTGGGGAGCGGCAGAAAGGTGTGGGGTTCACAGACTCACAGATCAAACCATGGATCTAGAAACTTGAAATTTTTCGTGGCAGAAAGGTAGAAGGGCTGCCCCATGTAACCAAAAATATATAAAATTGGGCTTTGGGAATAATTTGAAGAAAAAATAAACTTTTTAGATGAGGTAGAAAATTAAAATTTGTCAGACAGTTAGAAAGACAACTCCAGATAACTCGGGGCAAATTATTCTTAAAATTATAAATTTTTAAGAGTGAATTGGAGAAAAGAGTTAATGGAGTTTCAAAATTTAAAAAACTAATAGTGGACATGATAGCCAAACTATATTATAGCTGCATCAATATATCATATTCTTTAAATTGAAAAATGACACCTGGACATGGGAATCAAACCCGGGACATTTGACTTAGAAACCTACACCAATGCTCTAACAAATGAACTATCCAGGATTCGTCCCATGCCCAGGGTAATTCTTCACTCAAATTTCGAGGCAAAGTCTGTTATGATTGTGAGGAAATGTGTTGTCGAGTGATTGGCTACACTGGGATATACACGCCACTGTGAAGGACAGTGGGTGTGGACATAAAATTGTATCAGTCATGAAAGTGAACAAGTCTTTTCAGTACGGAGTGTAAACTGAAACTATAGCAAGTTATCGCGTTGCAGTATGTGCTAAGTAGCCTCCAGGATTGTCTAGAATATAACAAAGTCTGTGATGAATGTGCGGAAACTGTCATCTACATTTGACATCTACATCTACATTGTACTTTTGGCAGCATAAAGCCCTTTTGAGTTGAAAGTGGCGGCATTATCTGATAGCTTGCGATCTTGATTGATCACTCATATGTAGCCGGCAGCTATGTAAGATTTCCTGTGTTGGTCCTTTATGTTATTCCTTTAATGTGTTCCTATGAAGTGCTATATCATTATCTACAAATGTACTTTTCCTCCCTTTAATGTCTTTTAGTTTCCTCTTTTATGAAGTTGTGTTGCACATTTAACTCTCTCTCTCTCTCTCAACTTATGAGTTTCAATATTATTATTATCATTATTATTATTAGCACCGCGTCTTACTACCCGTTCGGGTTGTACGCACTAAGCTAATGTGTAATGGTAGGGTGATTGTGAGATGAAATGAAGGACCTACAGTTTAACGTGGAATCCGAACCACGGTGGAGGCGTGGCATTCCCCATATTAACAAGATGTCTTGTCAGAGGTGAAGGAAGGGTTTGGTAATCAGATAAATCTGTGCCGGGACCGAGGATTGAACCCCGGCCGCCAGCATAGAAGTCTGACACCTTAACCCCTAGACCGCCAGGTCACCATGAGTTTCAATAAAATGAAACCTGGGTTGGGGGTTTGGGTGGTAACGATCGATTTTCTTCAAGAGGCAGCCATTACCACTTTGTCCAATGGCAGAAATGTTAAGTGTGAACTGTGTTCTTCTTTTCATTGTAAAAGCCATATTGTGTTCATTCCCTTTATGTTTTTAACAAACTTTTTTATGATTTCTTCCAAATATAAAGCCATTGATTTAATGTTTTCCTTTTTTGCTTCTCACTACTTGTTCAAGCTATATCGATACCTGTATATGTAGGAACGAGGACAGTATAGGTTAGAGAAATTGCATATGCATTGGCATGGAGTGAGAGTGAAATAGTATTTAGGGAAAAAAAAACTAATTTCATCTTACCAGGATTCGAACCCTGACCTTCCCATTACCAGCAATATAGTATAATGGGAGAGTGATGCATTAGACCACATAGCCATCAATGCAAGTATTAACCAAATTATTACATAGGTAAAATAACATAAAAAGTATTAAGTTAATGACATATTTTGCACATTCTTTCCCATTTACAAATTTGTTTTTGATATTTGTCTACCAGTTGTTCCTCTTTTATCACCCAGTTGGTTGTCTTATCACTATGTCCTCCTATGCATGAGTGCAAGAGCTGGCGAAACAGTTGGCTCAAGTCATGTCAACCACTTGACCCACCTAACCTTCCCAATATTTGTTTATGTTTTATCAACCACTTGGAATACCCTTCTCCCCCAGCCGTTTAATCATGGGTTTACATTTTATCGACCAGTTGGCAGTCTATTACATGGTGCAACTCATGTCGACCACTTGACCCACACAATCCATTTAGTATTTGTTTTCATTTTATCAGACTAGTTGGCTGTTGGTCACTTTATCCTCCTATACATGAGCTTGTAGAGCATTTGATCCGTCATGTCAGCCAGTTGAACCACAGAGCCTTACAATTATTTTTACGGGTTGCCGACCAGTTTGTATGGTACCCTATAGTGACATACAACAGGTGTAAAGAATTACATCCTCTTTGTGTACTATCCCCAAGGTCAAGGCCATGGTCAATATTTTAAGAAATCACATTTTTGTATAAACATACCAAAACATTCACTGTATATCATGGTTTTAATAGCCTGCATGAATTGCAAATATTGAATTGGCTTATATTTTAAAACAAATTAAAATATATTTTTATCATTAAGACTATATTAGATAGGTACCTAAAAATGACACGTCCGTTTTTCCAGTTATTTTTTGAAATCGTTGTTGAGAATTTTCCAAAATACGTTTCCTTCTTGCTTCACGTCTAATAGCTAACCTATCGTCTGCCATGTTTATCACAGATTAATTCACCGATTGCCCGATCACCAATGTTTATTAGCAGACTGAACTTTTCCACAACCTCATAAACGTTTATTCTGGTGGAAAACAGGATATGCGCAGGGTGACAACTGTAGAAATTATAGCCAGATATAACCATAATAAATAATTAGTAAATGCGCTTAAACCAAATATAACCATAGTACAATTAAGTAAATAATTAATAAATGCGTTTAAAACACAAATAACCAGATATAACTATATAAGTAAATAATTAATAAATGCGTATAAAACACAAATAACCAGATATAACCATAATAAAAATTAGTAAATAATTAGTAAATGTGACTAAACCAAATATAACCATAATACAAATAAATAAATCATTTATAAATGCGTTTAAAACACATGATTAGTACAAATTATACCACAACCCTACATAATCGTCAACATGGATCCTCTGGAAATTTT
>CABEEJ010007841.1:0-27640 GCA_901482245.1 Timema douglasi | reverse complement strand
TGTTTACTAATTTATCAAACATTACAAGCTTCAATGAAACCAAATTATAACACTTCTAGGTTTCTGTTTACTAATTTATCAAACATCCTCTTTAGACACAAAACATTTTTTCCTACTAAATTCATCAGAAAACCTTGTACTGAAAATAATACACCTATTATCACTACGTAGCTATTATACTATTTACATTATAGTCACTGCTAGGATCTTGCGTCAACAACAGAAACGTGTATTTTATTTAGAGATTCTGTTAAACTATTTATATATTCCGTGAATTTGTATGTTTTGAAATTCTTGGAAGTTTGTGACAATGCTACGAGCTAATCTCTTAAATAGATCCATTTTTAGTTGTTCTCTCTTTGTCAGTAAAGATGAACACAATGCTGTACTAGGTTAAGAAGAGAACAACCAGAACCCATGCGTTAAAGTGGGATGAGAAACACGAGAAATATAAGTGTTTTAGCAGTTTAAATAGTAAGATATCTTTTTGGCCAAAACAAATCAAACATATCTTCAGTAGAAACACATAGTATGATATCCTTCACATCATAATCTCACCAGCTGATCTATACCTCTCGTGAGTATAATACTATTTAATGAGAGACTTTTTAAATGAAGAGGAAAAGCCATCATCAACTTCTAGGGCACTCTTGAAAGATATTTCAGAAATGTTTAGGTCATCATGGGAAGAAAACTAAATTATATTATTTATACAACTTTTTTCTATAAAAACTGCAAGAATACTGCTCTTAACTTGCCCCCCTCCCGGTCTTGGTCTGAGCGATCGAAGCTACTGTGCTTAGTATGCTATGTCCTCTTGTTTCAGTACTACACTCCAGCCAACCAGATCAACACAGCTGACGGTGACCCTGTTCACAGCAACACACACACCCAGGTCTGATGGTAACATAGCAGCTGTGCAACAACGGACTAAACCACACAAGGTGCCTGTAAGGTGCTATAGTGGGTAGAGAACCCTGTATAAACCCCGTGTGCAGCTGGACATGACACAAACAAAGCCGCCATCGTTGGAAGTTTCCGTTCAACCTCAATGACAATAGCAAGTGCGACTGGTTTTAGTTAGGCAATGTGTGAGTGAGAGGACAAATTCACAAACTCTACATGTTTCAATAGTGGTTACAACATATCTCAACAAATATGATCGTCAATAGAACATGTTTTAACAATTCCTTATGCTGTATAAACGTTCGTCGTGTACTTGGTCAACGAACGGTAACGGGACAGTGCAATGAAAGAAGGTAACCTTCCTATTCGCAGACAAACCGCGCCCGCCGCGGGATAGTTCGCGCGACACGAGATAATTCCAGGGGAACCAACACCACTGTCAAGTGTTTCATCGCAAAGAGATTAACAAATTTAGCTTCACCGATATTTATAAATTGAATTAAATGAACGAAACTTAGTAATAACATATAACAAGACTTTGTAAATAAAAAAATATGCACACAAAGTCTTACACAAAGCCAAATATACAAAAAGCTTGATTTGGCTTTAAAACGTTTTCAACCTTAATTAATTTATGCCATCCTAAATAAGTTTAGCACTTAGTTGAAAAGCGTTGATGTTTCTTTACAATCAAAATATATATTTACTAAATTCCTTTAATGACTTTTGACTTTCCAACAAGAAGTGTTTGTAATTTTAAATACATAAAAGCTATATAAGAAAACTTCCTGGATAATTATGTAATGTTTAACTTGGTTTTACTTGTTTGGAATACCAATAATATCAAACGTAATGAAATGTTAGATTATATATATAGATAGCATCATGATAAATTATTGTATTTTGTTAAAATTATATTGAGAAACAATACATATATTTATAAGAATAAATAAAATGTTAAATATGATCATAGATACCAATTTCAATATAGCAAGATTTACAACTAATTTGAAATTAATTTTTTCTTAAGTTATTTATTTCCTATGGTATGTATTTATTTGATAAAGTTAAACACACTATGATTTAAAGATCATATGTATTCTATATAATATAAATATATCTACCCCCAAAGGTTTCGTTCCATATTATTAGGACTAATACAGCATTTTATTTTATTCGTTTCTTTCAAATCTTTAGCATAGTTAGTTTTGAGCCACACATTAACTGGCACAATGTCTCAATTCGGTAAACGAACCAGTGTCCACAGGGATTGAGGTCAATAAGATTAACACAGTTAACCAAATTATATCTCACTTGTAAGGGAGTATATCACGCAGACAATATGTCATGGTTCTGGTGCTGCAACAGGCTTAGTGGCAATATTTTTAGAAAATATCTGAAACAGGTAACCATTTAACAAATATTTGTTGATAGGAAATGCCTACTTTGCTTATAAGACTAATCCTCGTTGACTAGGACATAAAAAGCCCTATTTGACTGCAATGTCGAGCTGCACCCGGCTTGAGCCATTCATTATATTCTAAAGCAAGTCATTCAACCAATACGAGTGAAAGGCTGAAAACAAGACACAGAATGTGACGAGTTTTGTATAAATCAACGTTTCCCAGGATACTCGTGACGTCATGAATATGTTTCTGTTCCATTGTGAGACAAGTTATTAATGTTACTCGGACAAAGTTATTCTGGTCGATGAACTCGTGTGAAAGTGTGTTGTCATATATCGGTATGAAAGCGAATGATCGTGACCAACAGATTTAAAAGAAATGATTGTTGTAAAAGAGATTTGTTTCTGAATAGTGATATTCATATCGTAAATGTAGTCTAGCAATGGACGTGTGTCATTCTACTCTATGTATCTATGTGTACTCCATTTACTCTCTAGTATATATCGTGCGGTGATGGCAGAGGCACGTCACAAGGACACTTCTTCAATTAAGTTTAGAGCAATATTTTAAAATGAATTGGATATCATGTTTATTATGTGTTAATAAGTTATGTTAAAATAAATATTTAGGTAAGTATACATTTTATATGAATTTGTTTAGATAAAACATTGTAGAACCCTTTACAGTCTTTCCTCTTACTCTAACATAAAAATCAGTAAAATAAATACCTATCTAAACGATTAAAAAATAAAATTTGATGTTTTAATAGAAAAATACTAAAATATGTTAATTGTGCTAGCTTATAAAACTAGGGTTTATACTTATCTTGTAACTGTGTTTTTCATAATATATATTTTTAACATTTCTCTGATTATATTATATAATCATAAAACCTATTTTTTATTGTAAAGTAAGATCTATTTTAATTGTATAAACACCGGTTTTTTAATACAATCAAGATCAAAATATCACATAAAACAGCTGAACTTACAAAATTATAAATGCACTGAGTTTCAATTCAAGTCTATTGCAAGGCTTGTTTAGTCAACCGTGATTTCAACACTCACTATTCCAGTAGAATCAAATCACAACTGTCTTAAGTAATTATTTTCTGTGGCTTCGTTCTTTTGTATATTTTGATAGCTCACTCAATTGTTATTTTGAAAGCTCATATTAACGAGAATATAATAATAGTAATGATAATATATAATAAATACGCTTTTAAAATATAAAAATAAATCCACTAAATGAATGTTGTAACACACCAATAAAATGTTTCAAGATTGTGGGTAAAATAAATAGTCTGTTTAAGATTTCAAAAGGTAAGGTTAAATGAAGTAAATTTATTTTTGACAAAGGTAATGGAATAGCACATAAAAGTTGTATGTAAAATATGTGTTTTTAATTTTATTCCATAAACATTTATTATTATATTTAACATCAAATTAAATATTTAAAAAGCTCTACAACATATATTTAATTTGTAATTAATATTTGGTATTGATCAATCCATCAACAAGTACATATATGATTTCACTATTTTAGTTCTTTCATAATAGAATTGTTCTGTAACATTATAAGCTCCTATACGGAATGTCAGTTTTTTTTAATACTTGTTCATTTGGATAAATAGGATTAATAAGTATTGATGCATACGAGAAGAACAATTTGAATATAATTATAAGTATTGTGTCCCCCCCCCTCTAATTCTTAAAAATCTAGAAATATAAATGGTGGTAAATGTACACAATGAATGAGTTCATGTAACCCTACATTCGAAACCAACTGTACACTGATCATTGCGACATCACAATCACCCCACAAGCTGGCTCATAACTAAAACAAGTTTTCTACAGTAATAAGTAATCAATGTTAACAATTTTTTTTAAAATACACATATGTTTAAAGCAGTAGATAAATGTCTGAACATAATTTTACATTATTACTAATATAAAAATGTTCATAATTATTATGTTTTCTATAAATTGAACTGTATTTAACATCAATTAAGCTATATCATAGTTTATTGAATAATTATGGTTTGTATTTGATTTAATACGAAATTAAAGTCAAATATTTTAATTTTAGTTTAGTAAAATCCCTGCACTAAGTACCAGAAGTAATGTTGAACTTTTTTCAGAAAGTTAAAACACAATAAATTTAATGTGTTTGTAAAACATATTTAATTAGTTTTTGACCAAAATATAGTTAGTTTTAATATTTAATTTGAAGCAAAGTATTCAATAACTGTAATAAATTACAGGCCAAAAATTATAATGCATTATTAAAATAGTTTTGTAACACTATAATAAAATGTTTCACGATTGTGAGTAAAATAAATAGTCTTTTATGTTTATTTCACGTGTGTGAACTATATATTTTAATGTATTATATCATAATTCAGTCGTTTAAAAAAGTATGGCATTAAAAATTAAAATAGTTATTGCGAGATATTAATATACCTAATTAATATTGTAATCTGTAGTAATGTAACAGACGATCTTCCAAATTATTGTATTTCTTGAGTCGATACTAAACAAACTCGACCATATGTTTAAATTAACTGAGATATATCTAAGAATTTCAACCAACCGAATATGGAAGTTTTAGAGTTTAATTTAAATATAAATTATTGGGGTTGTCTTAAGTAGATTTATAGGATTATATGGCGATATGTGAACATGACGCTAAAACACGTATAGCTAAGCAACGTGTTGAATATAATTAATAATTATTTAAAACTTAGTTAGAGAGTGAAATTAAGCACTGGTTTTAAAATGTACAAATTTGTGAAGCAAAAAATTAACACAACATAATTTTTTCTCGTTAGCCTCAGAATTAAATAATGATTTAAATGAAGGCAGATAACTCACCGATTAGTTTGATTCAGTGCACATAAATAAAAACGAGTACCTGTATTAAAATATGGTGTGTTTAAGGTTTGCTACACTGATAGTGTGTTTCTACCACGACAGGACTGCTAGGATGGGATAGTGAGTGCCTGTTCAACTACTAAGCACACTCAGCAAACATATATATGCCCCAGTTAGCTATATGTTTTAAAGACGGTACTCACCTAAAGGCAAACATCCTCACTCCACGGTATTAATAGTGTGAACGGTGGTCTTTAAATCTTTAAACATAATTAAACAAACCTTCATTATCTTAAAATATTATCTTTTTTATTTGCATTCCCTTCTCTGTATTTTATATTATCTTCAGTTTTCTATGACCACATGTATCGGTGTTATTATATAGATGTTACGCCATCTTCAGTTATTACTACTGCCGGGATCCTGATCAACTAAACGTTCACTTACAGTCAACTTAACGTTCACTTACAGTCAACTTAACGTTCACTTACAGTCAACTTAACGTTCACTTACAGTTAACTTAACGTAAGAGAGGTCCTGGGAGGTCTTATACTCTGAGTGAACGTTACTTGAAGGGTATCACGTGATATAGCCAGCCAATCATTATGCCAGTAATGTCTACAGTGCTATTTAGTAATTCATTTGTTGATTTTATGACAAAGATTTACTATTTAGCTTAAGTTCTGTGATCAGACTTTGAAACAAAATAATTAAACTAAAATAGGAAAGCTAAATTTACCAAAAAAGTTTTGTAATAGATATTTATTACATCGATTTAAAAATGTAAACATTCACAGATCATCACTTTACAACTTGTACAAATCACAGATCATACTCGAGAATGCAGATGTTTGGCTCGAGTTGTTACGTTAAGTTAAGTGAATCATGATAACACATCTGTTTTCTTAAGTTGAGTTAACTTTAAGTGAACGTTGCGTTAAGTAATAGTTAAGTTGATCTTGATCTCGGCATAAGCTAAAGATGATATTCTTTTACATACATTGTTGATCACCCAAGAAAAGTTTTTACATTTGTAATACTTCAATATTTCCATAAACTTTCTGAAAATATTTATTGAAAAGAATACCATCTTTATCATAAATAAGACTTTAATGTGGTGTAACATTTATATATAACACCGTAACATGTACTATAAGACGAAGGGTAATTATTAAATAAGAAGGTAATAAAAATAGAAATAAAGAATATAAAATGTTATCATCCATTATTCCTTACCAAATCAAATATAAACATTACTAAAAATTTAAATGTTGTGTTGTGACCTTAACAAAACCTTATTTTGTCTGTGTGTGTTTATAACCGCTTACTTTTATTATATAACTGTGATATATCTTGTGGTGAAACGCCGTTGGAAATCATCTATTAGGGATTATTTTTTTAAATCATAAAAGATAAAAAAATAAACCGTGTTTAATCGTTTAAGGACCGTTTAATATCTTTAACCTCTATTAGTTGCAAAACATATTCTAAAATAGCCAACCAATGTTTAAATAACGAGATATTTATGTCCATCCACAACGCGTCTCATCATCTAGATTGGTGGGCCCCATAATTGAGCCTGTTTCATATGGTTCAGTTTAGTTGGGACTTACAGTTTAGTTTGTAGAGTGTGTTAGTGTTCCTGATGGGCTAGTCGTGGCATGTAACAGTTCATGCAATCATATCTAACTCTTATGACGCTAACATTAAAGCTCAGATTTCAGGCTCTGTCCTATACCTGAACAGTTGTATAAGAAGAGTTAGAGCTTTATTAACATCTGAAATACTTTGCGCTAACAGTTGATCTGTATCAATAACTTGAAAAATAGTTAACGGAACGTGAATAATTGTTAGTTATTAAATATGTATTACAAATGTAATTTATATCATAAATTAACTGTTCTATTAACTTTCCAATAAATGACAAACTTGCTTCCTGTATATATAATTTTGATCTTTTACCATTTGACTACTTATAAATGCACCATTATTTAAAATAAATATCCTGATTTTTAAAGTGCGCATTATTTTAATAATAATAGGAAAATCTGATATTTAATTTGTTTTGGTATTTCTAAACTTTAGAGTTGTGATAGACATAAACCTTAAAATTAGTCACAACATCATTATAAAATCTAAAATTAGCTTAGAAATTAATTGATGATTTTAGTTTAGGACGGTTATTTTAGGCATATATAATATAACTGTTAGAGAATTAATACATTTTAAACTTTTTTCTTTATGATTAGTATAAATATTATTATTGCAGGCAACTCAGCTTTCTGAGCTATGAACTATTTATTTTCTGTTCTATTTTTCATATGAAAACCCAGTTAGGAAATGTTTCTTGAGAGTATAAAGTTTTATGATTAAAATTTTACTTTTAATGTAAATATTAAAGAGCTATGTATAATTATCAAATATTACATAGTAACGGAAAGTGGTTGTGTTTTATGGGTTATTTAATGGAGAAACCATCTCTACAGAGAATATATGACTTTGTAAGGTATCTTATGAATTTTATCTTATCTGATCAACTGTGTAAAATTGAATGTTCTTTGTATAAAATAAAGCGTGTGTAAATATACCTCAAACAACTTTTATCCGTTTTATTTACTGCTACACAGATGGTGGAAACATAATAATAATATTATAATAATATAATCAAACCTGTTCTTACAGTAAGAATAAATTTTTGTGTAACTAAAAATATTAAAGATATTTGTACAAAATTAAAATAAATATGTATTAAAAATAAAGGTCTGTTGAATACATAGTGTTGTGTTTATTTCTTCAAAGGTAATATAGTTAATAGTTCATGCTTTCTTATTCAAATAGTGTTTCTAGAATGGATATATTTTCCTAACATACACAATATTAATTCAATTTGTCTCTGACAAAATATTTCAAAAATTAATGAACCGGTTTTAATCAATTATATAAATAAATACATTTTCTAAATTACTAATTTAATTCAATAGTTTATTTCTGCTAGCCTCATTAATATTTCTGAATTGACGTCATAGATACTTTTAGAAATGTGTTGTTTACGATGTAGCCCCTTTTCATCCTCCAGGACAAAGGCAGCCATACAAAGCTACAAAAATAGTGGGGGGGAATACATAGTTAGCAGATAGGGCTATTTAAAACGACCCATCCTGCATCATTGCGGTAAACCAACAAGGCTAGTCAAATAAATGATGAATCAGCAAATTACCAAACAACATTACCAGGAAGGGGTATACCACCTAGCTAAATTGAAATAAATTTGAAGTCAACAAGTTGGAAGATAAAAGATAAAAACATAAGTTTGGCTTATAAATAAAGGATAATTAACAATCAAGAGGCATGCATAAAAATATATGTCAAAAGTATATACATAATATTCATTGAAAACAACTCGAACATTTACGTTACAATATTTTCTCTAGTCTATAAATAAACGTCATGTATGTTTACTCAAAAGTATAACTGAATAACATCCAAAATTACATATATATAATGCCACTATCCGAGAGGATTTGGAATAGCCAATAGCATTTCATTCCCTTAATTCCCCCAAAAGATTAACAAGAAAAGAGTTTTTTTTAAATATAACATTTTCTAAGTCAACAACTTCCCATCACTACATTTCTATTCCACTAGTTGGGAGCACTTTGAATAGACAGTAACAATTTTCCCCCGAAAGGACTAACCGAATTAGTACAAGATTTAACATAATATAAACTTGAATCAACTGTACTCTTTTCATGACATTTATTTAAGTTCAGTTTCCAATAGTCAAAAAGGACTTATAATATATAGTAACATTTCTCTCCTGAAAGGACTAACTCAATTATTACAAGATTTAACATAATATACTTGAGTCAACTGGACTCTTATTTAAGTTTAATCTCCAAAGCATAAAGTATAAAAGAAATTAAGGCCGAAAAGGAAATTTGAAATGTAAATAGCTGAAAATTAATTTAGTTCTTACATTTTAAAATATGTATAAATGTGCCCAAGATAGATATCCTGCCAAGAGTGAAGTGTCCTCCGATCTCCTGGCGGTATTTATTTGATATATTTTTCCAGAGAGGGGGAAAGTAGGGGTTACACGCAAGACAGAAACAAAGAAAAAGGGGTTAGTGGGGAAAGGGGAGTATGTGAGAAGGCCATAGAAAGCCCTAGAACAGTCATCTAGGCTACGTGGAACCATATAGCGCCGGAAATGTCTTACTGCCCGGCTGCCTTAGCGAACACTCAATGTTGGCCCGGTCAGTTCCCTCGCGCATTCAGTCTTGACCACACCGTTCGCGTAGCCGGTTTTGTGGCATGGGAGATAGTCAGCACTGAGTGAACATAGCGAAATGTAGCACGCTGAGCCTAGAACAACATCATATTATTAAGTTTGGTAGAATATTATTTGGAGTAGCTTAGTGTATTTAAATTAAACGCTGTAGCTATGATAAGACGCTACAACGAGCTTTGAATCATTTGCACTATCAGCCACATTTTCACCACCTTTTACTACCTGTCAAGGTGTATTATGATGAGGTCGGGATGAGAAAGGAAGAACTTTAGATCCATCCTACTCGCATTTGCGTGGAAGGAGAGTGGTAAACTATTTAAGAAAACTACCCTCAATAGACTCGAGTTGGATTCGAACCCCTTTGTCCCCGTCTTTAGTAGTCCAGTCTTACACGAGAATGACACCTTAGACCATTCGTCCACTGAAGTGGATCATATAGATTAATTGTGCAAATCCATTGTCATTTCTGGCTTGGGGGGAGGGGGGGGGAGATAATGAGAAACCATTTATGAACCAAACTGAGTGCACCAGACCAGGAATCGAACCCGATCTTCCTGTCATTATCTTACAGTCATTGCGATAAGTAGGGAATTAGGCTTTTATTATTTAAAAAATTTTATAAGCTATATCATTATTGATGAATTCTTTTTAATAAAGTTTTATTGATAACAGATAAATATTTGCTCTAGGTACTTTGAAATAGAGCTAAGTTAAGTAAAGAAGTATTGAGTAAAATGAAATTGGTTTGGAGTTATTTTAAGATAATATAGGGTAAGTTAGTTTTGTAGCGGATAAAATTAAGAGGGCGAATGACCCAATAGAAAGTACAGACTCATTTTTAAAACCAAAAACTTAAATTAACCAGGAGTTCAAATTGCTTGCAAATTTTCCTCTCTCTTTTTACCTGTGTTTTCAGAAATTATCAAAATCAATAATATTATTTAAAAATCTATTATTAATCCTCATGAAAGTTAAAATATGAAGTCTTGCACTATATTTTTATTAGGAAAAAATATCTCAAACATACTATTTTGATTAATTCTTTAGTTTAAATAAAAATCCCTTTACGGCTTTAAAAAAAATAGTTTATGTTTACTATTGATTTTATTTTGCAAAATTGTTGTTTAAATCTATAATAATTCAAATATATGAGCGAGAAGAGATTGATAAATTTAATTTAGTGGTATTCAACTAAATGGCAATACTATCGCATGGCACCATTTACATTACGCCTATTTATCCCCAAACTCCACAGCTATGATATAATTTACACAACAGATATTCGTCCTAAAGCTAAAATTGCTGTTATTTGCATCGTTTATTTTAAGGTTATTCAATTTATATTTAGTACTCAATCAAATATGTCATTTCTATGGTGATGTAAGTTCTTTTATTTTTCTTAGTAGGAAAAAAAAGAGGAAATTTAATCATTTAGCCAAGTATTATTTTATAAAAAGGTTGGTATATAATATTTATTTAGATAGTTTACATAAATATCACTGTTAATATTTTCCAGACAAATATTTTTTTTAAATGTAAATGTACGTTATCTTATTTTATTTTAAATACTAAGTACTTTAATTCTTTGACGTATTATATTTTTAGTTTAACTTTTGCTTTCACACGCTATCATTGAAAGAATTTGTATTATATAACATTATCAGTAGCTTATTCTAGAAATAAACTTTAAACGTAGATATTTAAACTGATTGTATAAACATTTGATTTCAAAGAGTATATAAAATCATTATATTATAATGTACACTACACCAATTTGTGATTGAACCTTGGCCTAACTAATCGTTACTTTATTTAATTTCCTGAGGGATTAATGCGTCAAATGAAATACAAAACAGCCTATTACATCCTAACATCAACACATATGACTTACAATTCACATAAAAATATAATTTAAATGGCTGAAGACCAAAAATAAGGCAAACATAAAATAATACCCTTATAAATGGTCATTAAGCAGTTGGAAGTAAGTCAAAACTAGTAGCACTTGATCGCATGGACTGCGGTACGAGGAGTAGCTAGTATTTTATTAATAATGTGTTTACCAACCAGCACTATGTTATAAAGGTCAGTGCATCTGGCTCCGGGTTTGATTCTCGACTTGCACCTTGGGAGTTTTTCCACTACTCCAACGGTCACAAAGGTTTGGTTAATTGTGATTAAGCTGTGTTTAAATATTTCCACTGGTTCTTCACCCTCATATTCAGTATCACCATCACCTCATATCATCGGGACAGGTAAATAGCCTCCATTGAAAGGATGTACGATTAAAACATTTGGATGTCACCTTGGACAACGGCACATTAGTACTGACTAATCTTTCCACAAACTAGGTCACGAGTGATGTAGCCCAGACACGCACATATAATTCTTTATTTCATTGGTAATATTTTGTTAGGTTGAGCTAGGATAATCTAGGTTAGGCTAGGTTGGGTCAGTTCAGGTTTCAATAGGATGATATTTTGGCTAAGTATCTTTTTATCTTATAATAATAATAACAATATTGTATATATTATTTACCGACTATGTGACTAGAATAAACTGCACGAGACTACAAAAAGGAGACCTCTGGGTATTTAATGTTAGGTAAAGCCTCTTCACCTGCTTTTTTCTTTAATACTGCTACACAGGACAGTAATACCTTTCTTATTATAGAAAACCATAACATGTATGACTGACACAAAAATAATCTACACTTAAAAAACTTAAATAGGGTCAAGATAAATATGCATTAGGGGACAGTAATATTAAATGAAAGTATATATATATTAAAGCATTGTTGATTCTGATTTATATAACTTAGCTTTGTGCATGAAATTGTCCTTCCTGTGCTGCATCAAATAAATATAAATTTAAAGTGATATTTGGGTGGCATAATAAAATACAATGAACTATACAGATATTCAGTTTGCAATATATAAAAGTAAAATTAATAAAGAAAATAATTTTATTTACAAAATTCAAAATTTATAATTATTTACTTTATTTAAATTAAATAATTTTCTTCAAAATTATATTTAATAAGTAAGGCTTTGCTAACCAAAGATGTTAATTGTTCTAAAATGGTGGAAAAATTAACAATAGGGAGGTAATTAAAAAAAAAATAATTACAATCAAGTGAGATGATTTAAAAAGATGGATAGTTAAAATCAAATACTTGGAGTGTCAACATCAAGGAAATATGAAATAGATTAAAATAGCTGCTGCTTTTGATGGACGATTGAATTTGTGTAGGGACGACAATCACAGAAAAAAAAGCAGATCTCTCTAACCGATATAGGTCTCCATTATGAAACTGTATGAAAATAATATATGGGAATTTAAAACTCTTTATATAAGTGGAAATATTGTAGCACTTTTCCTGTAAATATTTATAATGTCTTGTAACGATTTACATATTAAAAGTACAACAAAATGAGGTAACACTTACCCACTGCCCTGTTGGCCTCGAACACTGGCAATCGTAAGAACTGACCTCCTCTCTCCAACACACAGTTACATAGACTAAACGGAGCCGTATTTCGACAGCCGGCTCGGGGAAAAATCCACGCCCAGAAAATACAACTGAATGCAGCTCGGCGTGCTTAGCTGCCACTTGCTCCCCCTGGGCTATTCTCGAGGCTTCTTCTAGTTCAATGGGTGACTGGCAGAGTCACCACTCCGTCCCTCCTTCTCCCCTTTCCCCTTCTTTCTCCCTTATATCCCCCCACTATGTAGACATGGTTATCCATTTGGTTGCTATATATTGGGATGTTTTCTAGTATTTTCACTCACTGCACCGTTGACTTGACAAAGGTGAGAGCGGCGTATTAAATTTAGGGTTTACTAAAGTTGTAAAAATCATCTTTCGAAGAACGGGGGGGAACTTCTTCAAAATTAGTGTTTTGGACTTGTGAATTGAAATTTGTTATTATAGGTAGAGTTTGTAGACTGTCCTTGAGAATATGCTATTATTACGTATTAATATAATTTAACTCTCTGGGGAACTTTGTTAATTGTTCTCGTCAGAACTTGATATCTATTTTTGCTCTAGGTGTCTGACCTTTTGGCTTAATACTAAACATCGTTCTGATCAATTTCATTTTGTTTTTTGAGGAATATTAGCCTTTATGACAGATATGTTGTTCTTTATTTGAGCAGATGCTTGCACGCTTGATTGTTGGCGTGCGTCGCCCCTAAATTAATTATACGGGAAGTTAACTCCCACTAAGTGTGTGGTTAGACAGGACACTTCCACTTATCACTGTTAAACTTTCTTAATGTCGTACGTCAATTGTAGTAGCTATGAGGTATTATGTTTGAGTTATGCTCTGGAGATCGATGGCATTGTTAAAATATTCGCCTTGGGAAGCTCCAGTTAAAAATAGATATTTACATTGGTTGTTACATTAAGTCCTGACTTAATATTCATAACGTAGGCCCGACGATGTTTATATGTTACCAGAATCTAGCGTTTTGATAGTAATGTTTTACTAAGATCTTTTATAATATTTATTTATGGTAACGGAGTTTATGTATCCGAACCCTCAGACTTAAGTGGGCTGACCGTAGTAAAGGCATGGTGGTTTGCCGATGTTATATATTTCAAACTCTTATATTTCTAGTCAATTTCACCATAAGTGAAATAAAATGTTGAATCATGTCAGTATTTCAAATTTTAATCTTTCAGTCTATTTCACCTTTGGTGAAATTTGTTGAATTATGTTAATGTTTCAAATTCTAATCTTTCTAGTCAATTTCACAATAAGTGAAGTAAAATGTTGAATTATATTAATGTTTAAAATTCTAAGCATTCTAGTCAATTTAACCTTTAGTGAAATTCTATGTCAAATCATGAAAATGTTTCTAATTGAAACGTTATGAACCAAATCATCTTTGATGAATAGTTTTGGGTGATAGTAATGTTTGCGATATGGGTGACCTAATCTAGCGATCTGTTATGATAAATATTGATGCCCATAACTTTTTACGTCATACAATATGTTATTATTTTGGTAATCAATCATTGTACTTCTTTTATATTTGAATCAAATAAAATACCGTTGTTATCTTGTAAACTTCCTGACTATTATTTCTGGAGCTTAAAGGTGGTTACAGCCTCATTGGACTCATATAACTTTGAAAATAATTTAAAATAAATTAGGACAATTTTTTATGTTATTCTTCAAGTTGAAAAACCCATCGACTTAGATTGAAGTCGCGGTAAAAACGACGCCCAAAATAGAAGGCTCGATCTAGTTTAAAATGGTTCCTTCTTCCTTGATTTTTATAACAAGTTGTAAAAATGTTTCCAAAGAAGAAGTCGGGGATAAAAGCAATCAAAAGAAAATAGCCTGAAACTGAAACTATTCTTTAAAAGTTGATATAGAATAAAGTTAAAATATAACAAATACACTTTAAAATTTATAAAGGGAGGATGAGAACAGGAAAACTATTTAATCTGACATATTATGACATATTCAAAGAATCCGCCAAAAACTTGTTTTGAATTATTTAACCCTCTCTCTGTGTGAAGCTTCACCACCCTGCCACTAGACTTCGTCAGGGGATACTAATAAAGCCAAAGAAGTGATCACACGGCATTATGACGTCACTCTCTTCCATTAAAAAAAATTGGTGGAAAAAACAAAACCATCTCAATTTCCTGGAATAACAATTTCAGGACATAGGTAAGTGACCTAAATGGTGAATAATATGGTTTGAACTTGTATTTCCCAACTCTGGAATGTGGTATAGTGTCTCATTGCTGCTGAATTAAATTTAAACATAAAACTGGTTGAACCCAAGGTTGTTTTGGTTGGTTGGTTACTTGCATGGCATTCAGAATAGAAACCAACTTTCAAAAACATTAGAAAATCAGTAGCTATTAAGAAATAATGGGGGTTGGTGTTCTCTTTATTACTAAATTTTAAAAATTAGTCTAAATATAGTGTATATTCTATAAGACCTACAAGGGCTACTACTATGCTCTCAATTACTACTACTACCATACTCTCAACAACTACAGACTGAGGACCTAAGCAAAAATAAAGAGACAGAGGGAAAACACAAAAATATATCCACGCGGTTTCTGATAATGTTCATTGTTCGTGAACTTCTCGACACCCAGTTTCTCCTTTGATAGAAGGTTGTCATTGAACCAGCAAAAACAGACAATAAACAATATCCATTAAGTCAAACAATATGTCCTTGTATGCTAGTAATAAAATAGAACATAGTATTATAAATAGAAACTGATATTAAAGTGTTCGTCAAAAAAACCAATAGGAACACTGCTCGACATGTTGTCCGAGGTCTTATATCACCTTCTGTGTAGACCACTCTGACTTCTGGTGGAGGAGTGGAGATGAAGTCTGAGACCTTATATCCACCTTGTGTAGACCAATCTTACCCATGGTGGAGGAGTGGAGATGAAGTCTGAAACCTTATATCCACCTTGTGTAGACCAATCTGACCCATGGTGGAGGAGTGGAGATGAAGTCTGAGACCTTATATCCACCTTGTGTGTAGACCACTCTGACCCCTGGTGGAGGAGTGGGGATGAAGTCTGAAACCTTATATCCACCTTGTGTGTAGACCACTCTGACCCCTGGTGGAGGAGTGGGGATGAAGTCTGAGACCTTATATCCACCTTGTGTGTAGACCACTCTGACCCCTGGTGGAGGAGTGGGGATGAAGTCTGAAACCTTATATCCACCTTGTGTGTAGACCACTCTGACACCTGGTGGAGGAGTGGAGATGAAGTCTGAGACCTTATATCCACCTTGTGTGTAGACCACCCTGACCCCTGGTGGAGGAGCGGGGAAGAAGTCTGAGCCTTACATTCACCTTGGGTATAGACCACCCTGACCCCTGGTGAATGTGTGGGGATGAAGTCTGAGCCTTATATCCACCTTGTGAGTAGACCTTCCTGACACTTTGGGTATAGACCAATCTGACCCCGGGTGAATGTGTGAGGATGAAGTCTGAGACCTTATATCCACCTTGTGTGTAGACCACTCTGACCCCTGGTGGAGGAGTGGGGATGAAGTCTGAAACCTTATATCCACCTTGTGTGTAGACCACTCTGACCCATGGTGGAGGAGTGGAGATGAAGTCTGAGACCTTATATCCACCTTGTGTGTAGACCACTCTGACGCCTGGTGGAGGAGTGGGGATGAAGTATGAAACCTTATATCCACCTTGTGTGTAGACCACTCTGACCCATGGTGGAGGAGTGGAGATGAAGACTGAAACCTTATATCCACCTTGGGTATAGACCACCCTGACCCCGGGTGAATGTGTGGGGATGAAGTCTGAGACCTTATATCCACCTTGTGTGTAGACCTTCTTGACACCTGGTGAATGTGTGAGGATGAAGTCTGAAACCTTATATCCACCTTGGGTATAGACCACCCTGACCCCTGGTGAATGTGTGAGGATGAAGTCTGAGACCTTATATCCACCTTGGGTATAGACCACCCTGACCCATGGTGGAGGAGTGGAGATGAAGACTGAAACCTTATATCCACCTTGTGTGTAGACCACTCTGACCCATGGTGGAGGAGTGGAGATGAAGTCTGAGACCTTATATCCACCTTGTGTGTAGACCACTCTGACCCCTGGTGGAGGAGTGGGGATGAAGTCTGAAACCTTATATCCACCTTGTGTGTAGACCACTCTGACCCCTGGTGGAGGAGTGGGGATGAAGTCTGAAACCTTATATCCACCTTGTGTGTAGACCCCTCTGACCCATGGTGGAGAAGTGGAGATGAAGAGGAAATTATCTGTGTGGTGCCTGGATATACGGGGCCATGAGTGCTGGAGGACGATCCGTGCCACTTGGTACTACTCATCCGTCCCTTTTCCTCCAGTAATACTTTCCTGGAAATTACAGGTGCGAGTCTTTGTTGGTCTCGCTACGCACGCCCACTTACGTTACCAATACACACGTCTTCATGATCCATTTCAGAGATTATCTCCGGTATGCTACACCCGATCACAGAACCACGGCATCCATTATGGTTTCCAGTCAACAACAAAAACAACAACAATTTTTTTTTGTCTCTGGTCAGATCTCGCCATCGACGTGAAAGTTCCCATCTCACCTAACTTTTTTCCTAACTTTCATATGTGTCATATTAACAAAATGATCCTAAGAATACATAATTTAAGCATTTAAGCATTTTAAATGAACAAAAATTAAGGTTTACAATACAATCCACAATACACTCTGCCCAGAACGTGACTTCCTGTGGAGAGAAGCAGCCCAGTGAGGGCTAAAAGGAGGGAACTAACTAGCTCTGCTGAACTCCGACAAAGAAGTCAGCCCACGCCACTAGAGCTATCAGTCGGATCATGTTAGTCAGATCATACCGTTCTATCAGAGTAGATATCATTAAGATAGGATTGAAAGTAAATGTATCCGAGTCTACGGGAAAATAAAGTGGGGAACTATTTAAGAATACACTTTCAATACACCCGACTCACTAGATAACCATACTAGATGTGTGTGACATTTTGTCCGTGTGCCCATTGGTGTGGTTAGCGTTTGAGACTTTTATTTATTTACTTATTTGTTTATGGTGTGCTCTTATATTAAATGAAACTAAACACGTAATGATCAGTCCGTTGATTTGTTTAAAAACTAATACGACAAGATTATAGCAATCACAGTAAATAAAATCGAGCCCAAATAGTCGGCCAAAATTTACAGACAGGAATTGTTTGTTACATAATGTAAAAGTTCAAAATTTGACTCAACACTATTACTACCGTGATCCTACTTGACGTAAATTGTTCCACGATGAGCCAGATTTAATATTCTGTAGTGAACAAAATATAACATTGCTATTATTTTTGGGTCATCCTTAACAAATCGAAACTGAAATTATATTTTTTTAATTTTCAATAGTAATAGCAAAGAATATTAATACCTGACAGTGAATTAGTAAAAATAACATAAATTATTGTAAGTGAACTATTTATTGTAATAATGTTGAGGATAGGAAGCTTATTGATACTAAACATTATTATGATCGAGTTTTCATCCGTAGCTAATTTACCGCCATACATACGAATAAATATGTAGAATCCAAATCTGTAAAGCGTGGATTTTCTACAAATGGGGTTACTTCTCTTTCCTTGGATGAAAATTCCCGATAGTTTACCATCTGTCCAGGGCCCATGAGAGGAGAATGTAGAGGGTACATCGTACCTGGGCCCACGGGTCTAAACGGGGCCTGGGATCTCAGTAAATGTTTGCATATATTGAAGACTAGCATTCACATTTTAACTATTAGTCACTTTACGCGACAGGCCCAGGGACCACGCGCTACTCCACGTGTGCTCTTCCACTTGGTGCTGTTTCTTGCTCTTTGCCTACAATAAACCCCTATGACGATCTACATCAGATCCTTGAGAAGCCCATCGCTCCACCTTTTCCTGGGTCTACCTAGGGTTCTCCTTCCCAAGGGAACTAAATCCAGTAGCTTCACGGACTCCTGATGTGCGTTTATCCGTGTGACACGTCCTGTCCACACAAGGCGTTTGCGTTTCCTCAGGTTCACAATGCTGGGGCTGCTGTACATCAATTGTACTGGATCCACCACCCTCCCGTGGTCACGTCCTGTATAGAACCGGAGATCTTTACTTTCGAAAACGAGGAAATTGTTGTAGTCCTGTTTCTGGCAGTCCACGTCCCACTACCATACAGCTTAATGGGTTGGATCAGCGTCTTTTACGGTTAGAGTTCAAACAGTCTTGACAGACTGAGCAGCTTGATCAATTGACTTATACAGTAGTAACTAAGGTTGTCGGCTTTGATCCTCGCCTGAATCTCTTTCTCGCACGATCCATCCTCTGTAAAAATCACCCCCAGGTATTTTAACTCACATACCCTATTGAATGTTCGGTTCCCGACTGTCAGGGACTGGATTTGCCTCTCTGCACTGTCATGTTCCCAACTCAGCTAGAGGTATTCGGTCTTCACTTCGTTCACAAGAAGCCCTGCCTTGCTCACGGCTGTCTCCATAGCCTCACTCGTTCGTATCAGCTTTTCCTTGGAGCTGGTAACAGGGCAACGCTGTCAGTGTATGCCAGGATTTTAATGTCCTTACCTCGAACCTGGATCCCACCGAAATTCTCGTGGAACGTTTCCCGTACAATCATCTCCAGTGCGATGTTCAACAGCACTGGAGACAGACCATCGCGTTGCCTTAACCCTGTAACGAAGTCGAATCTCTCCGTGAGTCCGTGAGTTAGTTCCCAATTTTCCCCTGGCCCTTCTTCTCCCTCAGGCAAAATCTCACCAGGCTTACAAGCTTCTTGGCTACTCTAATAAACTTGATAAGGCAACTAAACAGGTTATTCTAGTGAATGAAGTCGTATGGCTTATTGAAGTCCAAGAAAAGCACATGCCGATTTTTGTAACTCTCCCACAGCTTCTCGCTTAGCTGTCTTGGCACAAAGTTGTGATCCATTGTGGACTGATTCTTCCAAAATCTGCCCTGGTATTCGATGATCAATACTTCCACATTGGGCTAGATTCTGTCGAGTTTGAATAGAAGATGAAGGATATTTTTCGGGGAGGGATTTTGCGAAAGTTGCCGCAGTTAATTTTGTTATCCTTCTTGTATATCGGGCAGATAATCACTGTCATACGGCCGTCTAGAATCTCCTTCATGGTCTATAACCTTTCGATCAATCAATGATTTCCTCATAGAGCCTCTCTCCTCCCTCTTGGATTATTTCAGTATGGACCCCCTCCTCACCTGGCCTTTCATTCTTTTTCATCCTCACCACTTGCTTTTGGATCTATTCCATTTTGGATGGTAGGTGGTCTGGCTCTGCTGTTCCTGGGAATTGGGAATCGAATAGCTTGATGGGTACCTCAGAGTTGAGCGGGCTGTTGAAATAATCTTTCAATCTCTCAGTGATGGCATGTACGTTGGTCAGGACTATACCATTGTTGTCCTTGGTAAAATTCTGTCAGCTCTGGTAACCCTTCTTGAAGAAGTTAACCTTTCAGTACATTTTCCTAGTCTTGTTTCCAAAAAACTCTTCTTAAGACTCAATTATGTCCTTAACATACTTCTTGGCTATCTTGAGGGTCGCTTGAGTTGGGGGTGTACCCTCTGGAAATAAACCTACCCATTCTGGAATATATTCACCCTCTTTTAGATAAACTTATATTCTTATATGCTTACTTTTATTCTAGAATTTGAAGCTTGATGACATTGGGGAGTTCCCCCCTCCCAGTATAGATTCCCCCCTGGTGAAAGGGGAAAGGATGGTTACATAGTCACTAACAAAAAGCTAAGAGCTTTATCAGTGATGGATAGGCCTATGTAGTAGCCTAATACTTTAAAGAGTTAAATTTCGTATCACCGTTGATGTATTGTTTCTTAGATACACCTTGTGATAGTATCTGTTTTTTTATTTGCAATATCAAGTATAGTCAGGAATTGAATAGTAAAAGTGGGATAGATGATTAACTCCTGATTTATTTTGCACTGGTTCACGAAGACTAGATGTACCGGGCTCTGGTGATATGACTGGATCAAACCTAATAGTCATAACGTTGCTATTTTCTTCAATGACTTCTCTAAAACAAAAATAATTAAAATAGATTATCTTTAAAACAAGAATGTTAGTGCTTATCAAATTTAGAATATTCCCCATACATGTATTTAGGCCTACTAAAATATACTCAACTTCCAGCTAGATTATTTTCCCATCTAGCGACCATACATTTTGCAAATTTATTCCTCTTGCGAGATTGACTCAGTGGAGGGTTTTTAGCCATATTAAAAAATACTGTAAAAGATTTTTGGTAAGGTTTGAAAGTGCATGATCAAAATATTACTCTGAAGGTAAAATTAATATTGAATCCTTAAAAGGTGGACCAGACGAGTTTCCTATTCCTTCTCTCTAAGAACTGCAACATGAGATGGTATAAACTTATACTGTGGTTCTCTTGGCGGTGTCCACAGCCATCACAAGTTCAAGCTGTGAAGGAAAATAGTGAGGGGTAATTGTCTACTCTAAATGTAAGAACTGGGTTCTTAAATTCTCCACTAGCTTCAGATATTGTCAAGTCAGTCAAACAAAGATGCTTCACGCAAAAAAAGCAACAACAAAAACAAGAGAAGTGATGTATTAAAGCTATTTGCACCACGAGATGGATTAAGCTATAGTTTTAAAAGCCAACATCCTAGAATAAATAATAAAACATCTGATAGTTAACAACTAATCCACCAGGAAATGGAAATAAATTAAAAACTTAAACATAATAGAATAAAAATTAAATAAATAATTACAAACTGCTTTATAAAAATGTTATTTTTAGATGTAGAAGTAATATTTAATAATTTAAAAAGTATTTAGGTGATTGTATTGAAATATTTATACTTTAATTTAACGCAATTTATTAAGTTTAATATAAAAAATCAAATACATAGAAATTGTGGTTTTAGAAAAATAGATTAATCAAAATTTACTCGTTAAAACAGATTTTAAAGCAAATTAAAAACAATTAAAGAAACATTTTTAAAAATAAAAACACAATTAGAATAAGTTTTGCTGAGGAAAAAAAATATTCTCAAAAATAATCCTATGCACGATTCCCCTTAAGGTTAAACTGAAATACTTACTTCCAATAAAGGTGAAATAAATGGTATGCGATACAGCTGTGTTTGTAATCAAATAAAATTGAATCGTCTTTCAGGTTTTTCAGCTGAGTCATTTCTATTTGTAAATTTAAACCAAATTAACGTCCGCATAGAACGTGACAGTATGGAGTTCAGCTTCCCTTTAGCTGTTAAACTTGTAGTCCGGCAGAATAAAAACAGTTTAGTCTTGTAGGTCTAGTGAAGAGAAAGTTGTTCCTGTGATGTGATGGCATGTGTCAAATAAAGGCCGATGAAGCCAGAGGGAGTATAGGACATGAAAGAGACTGGTACAAGTGGCAGATGTCATTACAGTGATTACAATCAACGGAGCTCCAGACTCTGGCGCAAGATAACATCCTGACTGTTTCCATTTCCTCCACACGTTCCTCTATACAGGGTGACCAAAACACACTCCTCAGTATTCTACTGGAGGGTTTGGATACCATTACTACTGAGGGAACTAGTCTACAGAATAATACACACAAGATCCATTATAGCCCCTAAGCGTTGATAACTCATTCATAAAAGACAATTTTTGTGAATAAGTCTCTCAAATTTGCACACGTGGATAATTTTATCATTAAGTATTTATTATAGAGAAATTATTGTGATCACAAACAATTATATACATCGATATTATGATTAATCTTTACGTTTTATGTGCCCTAGAACTCATAAAAATGGGCTTACAAGATTTCATTAAACCTTTATCCATTACTATTGATGAGACTGTAAACCTACTTTACGTTAGCATGACGTTAATTAAACTATAAATCTCCCAACTAAACTAATACTAATTCTTGTATAAACTATTTACATCAAGCTACAGTAAAAATGGAATAAGATATTTCATTTACAGAAAGTTTTACATAGTGAATAACACAGAAATCTTATAGCCAGAAATCGAAATGTTAGTATGTCGGTACCAAAATAAATAACTTATTTTCCGATTAATTCAAGGAATATCTGTAATATTTTGTTTGAACTATAATATACTATTTGAAAAGTTGTGTACTATTGTGACACATCATTTATTTTATTAATTTTGTGTGTACTAGTCTCTAACAGCGTGTTTACACTGATGGTGCCAACTTGAGCAAGTTAAAATTTAAAGGAAATTAGTTCAAATTTGATGGGAGGGAACTTAGAAAAGCGTTTGGTATAAGCCACATTTGATAAACTCAGAGGATATTTACCCCCAGCAATCATGTCACCAGTAGCTATGTATTTAAAGAGAGAGACGCTCTACAGATCATGAAAATAGTCATGTAAGTCATATATTAGTGATATTTAAAGTATAAGTAGATGATTTTCTATTCAATATGTTTAGAGTTTATTGTGATTAAAAATAAAGGTTTATTTAAAAATTTTCCTTCATATAAATACATTTTATATAATGCTGGACTCTCAGTATGTTTTCCTAGATAGTACACATTGTACTGAGATAGTTATATAGTGGTAGAATCTCAGGTAGTTTTCCTATGACCAAGGCCATTATCTTTCGGGATAACTAGATCTCTTTACCCACATCGATGAGCAGGGGTACTAAAAGTCGGACTAGTATAGTATAATGTATAAATACCCAATAGGTTATTGTTTTTATCCCAGAAGAATTTATTAATAATTGCTATTTCTTAGATAGTTTTCACCCTCATTGGTTACAGAGCTCGGTACATTTCCTATGTGTTTCACCTGTTCCATTGGCTTTATTTCACTGTCGTAGTAAACCGTGGTTGTACCAGATGGCTAGTATAACGTTGGCAGGAGAATAAAGGTTTAAAAACAATCGTTACCTGCAGACTTCAACCGAGCCTATGTCCTCTCAGATTAATACTTCGTCGCTATTATTTCATAATTAACATTATTTCAAAACAAATTTACTGTCTTTAAAGGCTTCGCGTCTCTGATTTTATAACTGAGAATATAAAGTCGAACGACCTTTATTTAACTAGGCAGGATACAAAATTATTGACTGACATACATTATACAACCATATTATGTGCTGATCTTTTGGTAAAATAAAAGGCAAGTTAATAATAAACTAATTAAACGGAAAATATGTGTGCCAATCGTTTAAGTAAAATAAATTAAGCTATATGACACAACATAACATTACAAACGATATGAAAATTGAAAACTAAATTGTATGTTAGTTATCTAATAATTGTTACCCGCTTTGGTGGCCGCGTGGTCTAATCAAAGGTTTTATTTTCCAATAGTCTTACTGTCCATGATAGCGAGGTGTTCGAGTCCAGTTTAGGATCAATGAGGGTGGATTTTCCTAAATATTTTTTTATTAATCCCTTTATTTAAATTTGAATACACTTACTATAAATTCAAATTTCCCCATTCCTAACATATCAACGTATAGAATAAGCTTGTTGTACCACGTGATGCTATGAATGATGAAATGAAATGTAGTTTGTTATTAACACAACAGTGACAATGCTAGTAATTGTGTTGTATATATTTACAATATTATTGACATAACAGTGATAGTTTAGTACTGGTAAATGTGAAACATGTATCTGCAACTATTTATGTAACGTGGTGGTAAGATACTGATATCTATCGAGTAAATATTCACAAATGTTAACATTTCCCTTGTATTAATATAAGTTTGGTTTCACTATTTTGTTTGGTCATTAATTGTCCAAGCTACCTCCTGATTAGCCAGAGCTCCGAGCAGTAATTAGTGGAAAGCGTCCATTTGTTGGCAGCTAATTGTGATGTTCTCTGAGGAGGCCCATTGGCGCCTTGATAGCCTTCACTCCGGTCTTTGCAGAAGGCGTGGTTTGTTTAGCTAGCGAACAAAAGCAAGGAACCAGAGTTGCAGTAATAAGAAGGAAGCAGAGGAGAAAGAAGATGCTAGACCCCCAGGCTATGTAAATAACTTGAAGCCTCATCAGTCTCTACTATAGTGTTGTAAGTGGTGAGTGTTTTCTATGTGCTGCGACCTGCTCGTCCAAGCTCGGCATTGATCTCATCCTCACAGAGAGGGGGGAGAGAGAGAGGGGGGGGAGGTGATGACGCTCACAGTGACGTCACAGAACCAAGCGATGTGCAACAATTTAATGGCCCAGGATAGTGACTACGCGACAGGGGACAACTATTTGATGTTCTTCACAGAGACTGGGGAATTTGTTGCGTACAAAACAATCGTACCTGGTTTGAACCCAAATGTCAAAGGTTAAGTTTATCTTTAAAACTCTACCAAAATATAACAGCCACCAAATATGACAGTGTCGCGATATTATGATGTGTGTTTATGCCTGTTTCACGAATTAATATGTGTATAACGGTATTAGTATTATTAATTAAACAAGGGAATCAGACTTGTAGATATTTGGAACACTAAACCTTCCTCTCAGGATTAATATAGTCACGTGCTAGTTTTGTTTGTTTTAGAATGAATCTTTATATGGGAAAGCCACTAGGCATCACTTAAGAGTATATTATTTTCATCGCGTCCTACTACCCACCTTAAATCTGCATGTTAGCTAGTATAGTGAGGTATATATGAGGTTAGTCGTGCTTAGAAGAAATATGGCATCAATAGTTGCTTTAAAACTAAACGTAGCGGAGAACCTCAAACATTTTCTGGCGCCTTTAGCTTTAAATGAAGCCATTTTATTATAACATGCACACAGAGGGGATCTTTCAGATACACATGTATGAAAATAGCATTTGCAAAATATTAAAGTACTAAAATTAGAGTTAGATTAAACTACTTAATAGTTATATAGTAGTTACTAAAATGTATTATTGTATAGCAGGTTCTCTACTTGTACCAGGTATTACTACTAGACCTTGATATAGTAACATGTTCTCTACTTGTATCAGGAATGGCTACTAGACTTTGATATATTAGCAGGTCCTCTACTTGTACCAGGTATTACTACTAGACCTTGATATAGTAACATGTTCTCTACTTGTATCAGGTATTACTACTAGACCTTGATATAGTAGCAGGTTCTCTACTTGTATCAGATATGGCTACTAGGTATTTTTACTACATGACAAATCTGTAAAGACGTTACTTAATGGAATACAAACACTCGTCGTACTTTGTCTGGGTCATAGCTCATGTCTGAATAGCTAAATATATTATCCCAAGCTTTAATGTGATTATATTTCCTCTAATATTTTCTAACTGATCCTCCAAGTCGTTAACATCACCTGTATTGATCGACTATTAGAAAACATATTATTTCGTCAACCCACAAGCGAGCTATACCGACCAAGTGGCCGCTGTGTGTTGACAAAGATGGTGTCAACTTTTGCAGTTAAATTATAAAAACAAGATAAAATTAATCCACTTTTTAAAATTAATAAAATGATATAAGGACCACACGATGTGATCTCGCGTATCAGATATAGAAACTTAAACATTAATCCCACCTCACCGTGTATCAGTTGAAGCATTTTAAACACAAATATCAGCTCGCTATATATCAGATATAGCAGTTTAAATGTAAATAATACCTCACTGTTTATCAGTTATAGCACTTTAAACATAAATACCAGCTCACTGTGTATCAGTTATATCAGTTTAAACATAAATACCAGCTCACTAAATATCAGTTATAGCACTTTAAACCTAAATACCAGCTCACTAAATATCAGTTATAGCACTTTAAACCTAAATACAAGCTCACAAAATATCAGTTATAGCACTTTAAACATAAATACCAGATCACACTATATCAATTATAGCACTTTAAATATAAATATCACCTCACTGTGTATCATTTATAGCACTTTAAACATAAATACCAGCTCACTATGTATCAGTTATAGCACTTTAAATGTAAATATCACCTTACTGTGTATCATTTATAGCACTTTAAACATAAATACCAGCTCACTATGTATCAGTTATAGCACTTTAAATGTAAATATCACCTCCCTGTGTATCAGTTATAGCACTTTAAATATAAATATCACCTCACTATGTATCAGTTATAGCACTTTAAATATAAATATCACCTCACTGTGTATCAGTTATAGCACTTTAAATGTAAATATCCCTTAATTGTGTATCAGTTATAGCACTTTAAACATAAATACCAACTCACAATATATCAATTATAGCAATTTAAATGTAAATATCACATCACTGTGTATCATTTATAGCACTTTAAATGTAAATATCACATCACTGTGTATCAGTTATAGCACATTAAATATAAATATCACCTCATTGTGTATCAGTTATAGCACTTTAAACATAAATACCAGCTCACTATATATCAGTTATAGCACTTAAAATGTAAATATCACCTCCCTGTGTATCAGTTATAGCACTTTAAACATAAATACCAGCTCACTATATATCAGTTATAGCACTTAAAATGTAAATATCACCTCACTGTGTATCAGTTATAGCACTTTAAATATAAATACCAGTTCACTATATATCAGTTATAGCACTTTAAACATAAATACCAGTTCACTATATATCAGTTATAGCACTTTAAACATAAATACCAGCTC
>CABEEJ010007840.1:0-27649 GCA_901482245.1 Timema douglasi | reverse complement strand
TAGGTTAGGTATGGTTAGGTTAGGTAGGTTAGCTTAGGTTGTGTTAGGTAAGATTAGGTTAGGTTAGGTTGGGTTAGGTTAGGTTAAGTAGGGTTAGGTTAAGTAGGTTAGCTTATTTTGGTTAGGTAAGTTTAGGTTAGGTTAGGTTGGGTTAGGTTAGGTTTGATAAGGTTAGGTTAGGTAAGGTTAGGCTATTTAGGTTAGGTTGGGTTGGGTTAGGTTAGGTTAGGTTAGATTAGGTTATGTTAGGTTAGGTTGGGTAGGTAAAGTTAGGTTAGGTTAGGTTAGGTTAGGTTAGGTTAGGTAAGGTAAGGTTAGGTTAGGTTAGGTATGGTAAGGTTAGGTAGGCTAGCTTAGGTTGGGTTAGGTAAGGTTAGGTTAGGTTAGGTTAGGTTGGGTTAGTCTAGGTTAGGTAGGTTAGGCTGGGTTAGGTTAGGTTAGGCTAGAATAGGATATGTTAGATTAGGTTAGGTTAAGTTGGGTTAGATTAGGTAGGGTTAGGTTAGGTAGGTAAGGTTAGGTTAGGTTTGGTTAGGTAAGGTTAGGTTGGGATAGGTTAGGTTAGGTTGGGTTAGGTTATGTTAGGTTAGGTTGGATTAGGTAATGTTAGGTAAGGTTAGGTTAGGTTGGGTAAGATAAGGTTAGGTTAGATTAGGTTAGGTTAGGTTGGGTTAGGTTAGGTTAAGTAGTGTTAGGTTAAGTGGGTTAGCTTAGATTGGTTAGGTAAGTTTAGGTTAGGTTAGGTTGGGTTAGGTTAGGTTTGGTAAGGTTAGGTTAAGAAAGGTTAGGCTATTTAGGCTAGGTTGTGTTGGGTAGGTTAGGTTAGGTTAGATTAGGTTAGGTTAGGTTAGGTTGGGTTAGGTAAAGTTAGGTTAGGCTAGGTTAGGTTTGGTTAAGTTAGGTTTAGTTAGGTAAGGTTAGGTTAGTTTAGGTATGGTAAGGTTAGGTAGGCTAGCTTAGATTGGGTTAGGTAAGGTTAGGTTAGCTTAGGTTGGGTTAGGTTAGGTTGGGTTAGGCTAGGTTAGGTGGGTTAGGCTAGGTTAGGTTAGGTTAGGCTAGAATATGTTAGGTTAAGTTAGGTTAGGTAGGTTAGCTTAGGTTGTGTAAGGTAAGGTTAGGTTGCGTTAGGTTAGGTTGGGTTAGGCTAGGTTAGGTAGGTTAGGTTGGGTTAGGTTAAGTTAAGTTAGGATAGGTAGGTTAGCTTAGGTTGGGTTAGGTAAGGTTGGGTTAGGTAAGGTTAGGTTAGGTTAGGCTATGTTAGGTAAGGTTAGGTTAGAGTAGGCTAGGTTAGGTTAGGTAGGTAAGCTAAGGTTGGGTTAGATTATGTTAGGTTAAGTTAGGTTAATTTAGGTTAGGTTATATTAGGTAAGGTTAGGTTAGGTTAGGTTAGTTTAGGTTAGGTTAGGTTAGGTAGGTTAGGTTAGGTTAGATGAGGTTGGATTAGGTTGGATTAGGTTAGGTATGGTTAGGTAAGGTTAGATTAGGTTAGGTTAAACTAGGTTAGGTTAGGTTAGATTAAGTTAGAGTAGGCTAGGTTAGGTTAGGTTAGGTAGGTTAGCTTAGGTGGGGTTAGGTAGTGTTAGGTCGGTTAGGTTAAGTTATGTTAAGTTAGGTTAGGTTATGTTTTGTAAGGTTAGGCTAGGTTAGTTTAGGTTAGCTTAGGTTAGGATAGGTATGGTTAGGATAGGTAGGTTAGCTTAGGTTGGGTTAAGTAAGGTTAGGTTAGGTTAGGTTGTGTTAGGTTGGGTTAGGTTAGGATAGATTAGGTAGGTTAGGTTGGGTTATGTAGGTTAGGTTGGGTAGTTTAGCTTAGGTTGGTTTAGGTAAGGTTAGGTTAGGTTGGGTTAGGTTAGGTAAGGTTGGGTTAGGTTAGGTTGGGTTAGGTTAGGTTAAGTAGAGTTAAATTAGGTATGATAGCTTAGGTTGGTTAGGTAAGTTTAGGTTAGATTAGGTTGGGTTATGTTAGGTTTGGTAAGGTTAGGTTAGGTTAGGTTATTTAGGTTAGGTTGGGTTGGGTTAGGTTAGGTTAGGTTAGGATAGGTTGGTTTAGGTAAGGTTAGGTTAGGTTAGGTTATGTTAAGTTAGGTTAGGTTAAGTTAGGTTAGGTAAGGTTGGGTTAGGTTAGGTTGGGTAAGTTTAGGTTAGGTTGGTTAAGGTTATATTAGGTAGTTTAGCTTAGGTTGTGTTAGGTAAGGTTTGGTTAGGTTGGGTATGTTGGGTTAGGTTAGGTTAGGTTAGTTTAGGTTATGTTAGGTTAGATTTGTTAGGTTAGAGTAGGTTAGGGTTAGGTTAGGTTGATTTAGGTTAGGTTAGGTTAGGCTAGATTAGGTTATGTTAAGTTAGGTTAGGTTAGGTTAGGTATGTTAGCTTAGGTTGGGTTAGGTAAATTTAGGTTAGGTTGGGTTGGGTTAAGTTAGGTTAGGTTAGGTTTGGTTAGGTTAGGCTAGGTTATAGGTTAGGGTTAGGTTAGGTTGATTTAGGTTAGGTTAGGTTAGGCTAGATTAGGTTAGGTTAAGTTAGGTTAGGTTAGGTTAGCTTAGGTTGGGTTAGGTAAATTTAGGTTAGGTTGGGTTGGGTTAAGTTAGGTTAGGTTTGGTTAGGTTAGGCTAGGTTAAGTTAGGTTGGGTTAAGTAAGGTTAGGTTAGTTTATGTTAGGTAAGTTTAGGTTAGGTTAGGTAAGGTTAGGTTAGACTAGGTAGGTTAGCTTTAGTTGGGTTAGGTAGGTTAGGTTAGGTTAGGTTAGGTTGGGTTAGGTTGGGTTAGGTTAGGTTTGGTTAGATTGGGTTGGGTTAGGTTAGGTCAGGTTATGTTAGGTTGGGTTCGGTTAGGTTAGGCTAGGTGAGGTAGGTTAGCTTAGGTTGTGTTAGGTTAGATTGGGTTAGGTTAGGTTAGGTTTGGTTAGGTTAGTTTAGGTTAGGTAGGGTTTGGTTAGGTAGGTTAGCTTAGGTTGGGTTAGGTAAAGTTTGGTTAGGTTAGGTTGGGATGGGTTGGGTTGGGTTAGGTTAGGTCAGGTTAGGTTAGGGTGGGATCGGTTATGTTAGGCTAGGTGAGGTAGGTTAGCTTAGGTTGGGTTAGGTTAGACTAGGTTAGGTTAGGTACGGTTACGTTAGGTTATGTTAGGTTGGGTTGAGTTAGGTTAGGTTAGGTTAGGTTAGGTTAGGTTGGGTTGGGTTGGGTTAGGTTAGATTAGGTTAGGTTAGGTTTTGTAAGGTTAGGTAGGTTAGCTTAGGTTGGGTTAGGTTAGGTTTGGTTGGGTTAGGTTAGGTTAGGTTTGCTTAGATTAGGTTAGGTTAGGTTGGGTTAAGTAAGGTTAGGTTAGGTAGGTTAGCTTAGGTTGGGTTAGGTTAGGTTAGGCTAGGTAGGTTAGGTTAGGTTTGGTTAGGTTAGTTTTGGTTAGGTTAGGTTGGGTTGGGTTAGGTTAGGTTAGGTTGGGTTGGTTTAGTGAGGTTTTTATTAGGTTGTGTTAGGTATGGTTAGGTTAGGTTCGGTAGGTTAGCTTAGGTTGCGTTAGTTAAGGTTAGGTTAGGTTAGGATGGGTTAGGCTAGGTTAGGTAGGTTAGGTTGGGTTAAGTGAGGTTATGTAATGTTATGTTAAGTAATGTAGGTAGGTTATTTTAGGTTGGGTTTGGCTATGTTAGGTAAGGTTAGGGTGGGTTATGTTAGGTTGGTAGGATATGTTAGGTTGGGTTAGGTTAGGTAAGTTAACATAGGTTGGGTTAAGTAAGGTTAGGTTAGGTTAGATTAGGTTAGGTTAGGCTAGGTTAGGTTAGGTTATGTTAGGTTAGGTAGGTTAGCTTAGGTTGGGTTAGGTTAGGTTAGGTTAGGCTAGGTAGGTTAGGTTAGGTTTGGTTATGTTAGTTTTGGTTAGGTTAGGTTGGGTTGGGTTAGGTTAGGTTAGGTTGGGTTGGTTTAGTTTAGGTTAGGGTAGGTTAGTTTAGGTAAGGTAGGTTAGCTTAGATTGGGTTAAGTTAGGTTAGATTGGGTTAGGTTAGGTTAGGTTAGGTTAAGTTTGGTTTGGTTAGGTTAGGTTAGCTTAGGTAGGGTTAGTTTAAGTAGGTTAGCTTAGGTTGGGTTAGGTAAGGTTAGGTTAGGTTGGGTTAGGTTAGGTTGGGTTAGCCTAGGTTAGGTAGGTTGGGTTAGGTTGGGTTAGGTTAGGTTAGGTTTGGATAGGTTAGGTTAGGTTAGGTAGGTTAGCTTAGGTTGGGTTAGGTAAGGTTAGGTTAGGTTGAGTTAGGTTAGGTTAGGTTAAGTTTGGTTAGGTTAGGTTAGGTTAAGTTAGGTTGGGTTATGTTAGGTTAGGTTAGGCTAGTTTAGGTTAGGTAAGGTTAGGTTAGGTAGGTTAGCTTAGGTTGGGTTAGGTAAGGTTAGGTTCGGTTGGGTTAGGTTAGGTTAGGTAGGTTAGGTAAGGTTAGGTCGGGTTAGGTTAGGTTTGGTTAGATTGGGTTAGGTTAGGTTAGGTTAGGTTAGGTTAGGTTGGGTTAGGTTAGGTTATGTTAGGTTAGGTTAGGTAAGGTAGGTTAGCTTAGGTTGGGTTAGGTTAGGTTAGCTTGGGCTAGGTTAGGTTATGTTAGGTTAGGTTTGGTTTGGTTTGGTTAGGTTAGGCTGGGTTAGGTTAAGTTAGGTTAGGATAGGTTAGGTTAGGTTATGTTAGCTTAGGTAAGGTTAGTTTAAATTAGGTTAGGTTAGGCTGGGTTAGGCTAGGTTAGGTTAGGTTGTGTTAGGTTAGATTAGGTTAAGTTAGGATAGATTAGGTTAGGTTAAGTTAGGTAAGGTTAGGTTAGGTTAGTTTAGTTTAGGTTAGGTAGGTTAGCTTAGGTTGGGTTAGTTAAGGTAAGGTTTGGTTAGTTTACATTAGGTTAGGTTTGGTTAGGTTTGGTAAGGTAAGGTTAGGTAAGGTTAGGTTAAGTTAGGTTAAGTAAGGTTAGGTAGGATAGGTTAGGTTAGGTTATGTTGGGTTAGGTTAGGTTGGGTTAGGCTAGGTTAGGTAGGTTAGGTTAGGTTAGGTTGGGATAAGTTAGATTATGTTAGATTAGGCTAGGTTAGGTTAGGTTAGGTATGGTTAGGTTGGGTTAGGTTAGGTTAGGTTGGGTTAGGTTAGGTTGGGTTAGGTTAGGTTATGTTAGTTATGTTAGGTAGGTTAGGTAAGGTAAGGCAAGGTAGGTTAGGTTCGGTTGGGTTAGGTTAGTTAGGTTAGACTAGGTTGGGTTAGTTTAGGTTAGTTTAGGTTGGTTAGCTTAGTTTGGGTTAGGTTAGGTTGGTTAGCTTAGTTTGGGTTAGGTTAGGTTGGGTTGGGTTAGGTTAGGTTAGGTTTGTTAGGTTATGTATGGTTAGGTTAAATTAGGTTAGGTGAGGTTAGTTTAGGCTAGGTTAGGTAAGGTTAGGCTAGGTTAGGTTGGGTTAGGTTAGGTTAGGTTGGGTTGGGTTAGGTTAGGTTGGGTTGGGTTGGGTTAGGTTAGGTTAGTTTAGGTTAGATTAGGTTAGGTTGGGTTGGGTTAGGTTAGGTTATGTTAGGTTAGGTTAGGTAGGGTTAGGTTAGGTAGGTTAGCTTAGGTTGGGTTAGGTTAGGTTAGATTAGGTTAGGTTGGGTTAGATTAGGTTAGGTAGGTTAGATTAGTTTTGGTTAGTTAAGGTTAGGTTAGGATATATTGCTTTAGGTAAGGTTAGGTAACGTTAGGTTAGGTTAGGTTGGGTTCTGTTGGGTTAGGTTAGGTTAGGTAAGGTAGGTTAGCTTAGGTAGGGTTAGGTTAGGTTAGATTGGGTTAGGTTAGGTTAGGTTTGGTTAGGTTAGGTTAAGTTAGGTAGGGTTAGGTTAGGTAGGTTAGCTTAGGTTGGGTTAGGTAAGGTTAGGTTAGGTTAGATGGGTTAGGTTAGTTTGGGTTAGGCTAGGTTAGGTAAGTTAGGTTAAGTTGGGTTAGGTTAGATTAGGTTAAGTTAGGTTAGGTTGTGTTGGGTTAGGTTATGTTAGGTTAGGTTGGGTTTGGTTGGGTTAGAATAGGTTAGGTTAGGTAGGTTAGCTTAGTTTTGGTGAGTTAAGATTAGGTTAGGTTATATTGGTTTAGGTAAGGTTAGTTTGGTTAGGTTAGGTTAGGTTAGGTAGGGTTAGGTAGGTAGGTTAGCTTAGGTTGGGTTGGGTAAGGATAGCTTAGTTTAGGTTAGGTTAGGTTGGCTTAGGTTTGATTAGGTTGGGTTAGGTTAGATTAGGTTAGGTTAGGCTAGGTTAGGTTAAGTTAGGTTAGGTTAGGTTAGGTTTGGTAAGGTTAGGCTAGGTTAGGTTAGGTTAAGTTGGATTGGGTTAGGTTAGGTTAGGTTAGATGAGGTTGGGTTAGGTTGGATTAGGTTAGGTTAGGTAAGGTTAGGTAAGGTTAGATTAGGTTAGGTTAAGCTAGGTTAGGTTAGGTTAGATTAAGTTAGGGTAGGCTAGGTTAGGTTAGGTTAGGTTAGGTAGGTTAGCTTAGGTGGGGTTAGGTAGGGTTAGGTCGGTTAGGTTAAGTAAGGTTAAGTTAGGTTAGGTTATGTTTTGTAAGGTTAGGTTAGGTTAGTTTAGGTTAGCTTAGGTTAGGTATGGTTAGGATAGGTAGGTTAGCTTAGGTTGGGTTAAGTAAGGTTAGGTTAGGTTAGGTTGGGTTAGGTTGGGTTAGGTTAGGATAGATTAGGTAGGTTAGGTTGGGTTAGGTAGGTTAGGTTAGGTTAAGTATGGTAAGGTTAGGTAGATTAGCTTAGGTTGGTTTAGGTAAGGTTAGGTTAGGTTAGTTAGGTAAGGTTGGGTTAGGTTAGGTTAAGTAGAGTTAAGTTAGGTATGATAGCTTAGGTTGGTTAGGTAAGTTTAGGTTAGATTAGGTTGGGTTAGGTTAGGTTTTGTAAGGTTAGGTTAGGTTAGGTTATTTAGGTTAGGTTGGGTTGGGTTAGGTTAGGTTAGGTTAGGATAGGTTAGGTTAGGTTTGATTAGGTTAGGCTAGGTTAGGTTAGGTTAGGTTAGGTTAGTTTAGGTTGGGTTAGGTTTGGTTTGGTTAGGTTTGGTTAGGTTAGGTAGGGTTAGGTTAGTTAGGTTAGCTTAGGTTGAGTTAGGTAAGGTTAGGTTAGTTTGGGTTAGGTTAGATTAGGTTAGGATAGGTAAGGTAGGTTAGCTTAGGTTGGGTTAGCTAAGGTTAGGTTAGGTTGGGTTGGGTTACGTTAGGTTTGGTTAGGTTAGGTTAGGTTAAGTTAGGTTGGGTTAAGTAAGGTTAGGTTAGTTTATGTTAGGTAAGGTTAGGTTAGGTTAGGCTAGGTAGTTTAGTTTTAGTTGGGTTAGGTAGGTTAGGTTAGGTTAGGTTAGATTGGGTTGGGTTAGGTTAGGTCAGGTTAGGTTAGGTTGGGTTCGGTTAGGTTAGGTTAGGTGAGGTAGGTTAGCTTAGGTTGGGTTAGGTTAGATTGGGTTAGGTAGGGTTAGGTTAGGTAGGTTAGCTTAGGTTGGGTTATGTAAAGTTTGGTTAGGTTAGGTTGGGTTAGGTTAGGTTGGGTTAGGCTAGGTAAGGTAGGTTAGGTTGGGTTAGATTAGTTTGGATTAAGTGAGGTTATGTAATGTTATGTTAAGTAATGTAGGTAGGTTATGTTAGGTTGGGTTAGGCTATGTTAGGTAAGGATAGGTTGGGTTATGTTAAGTTGGTAGGTTAGGTTAGGTTGGGTTAGGTTATGTTGGGTTAGGTTGGGTTAGGCTAGGTTAGGTTAGGTTGGGTTAGGTTATATAAGGTGAGTTAGGCTAGATTAGGTTAGGTTATGTTAGGTTAGGTTAGGTTGGGTTAGGTAAGGTTAGGTTAGGTTGGGTTAGGTTAGGTTGGGTTAGGTTAGGGTAGGCTAGATTAGGTTAGGTTAAGTTAGGTTAGGTTAGGTTAGGTAGGTTAGCTTAGGTTGGGTTAGGTAAGGTTAGGTTAGGTTGAGTTAGATTAGGTTAGGTTAGGTAGGTTAGGTTGGATCAGGTTAGGCTAAGTTAGGTTAAGTTAGGTTAATTTTGGTAAGGAGAGGTTAGGTTATATTAGTTTGGGTTAGGTTAGATTGGGTTAGGTTAGGTTAGTTAGGTTTGGTTAGGTTAGATAAGGTTATGTTAGGTTGGGTTAGGTTAAGTTAGGTTAGCTTAGATAGGTTAGCTTAGGCTGCGTTAGGTAAGGTTAGGTTAGGTTAATTTAGGTTAGATTGGGTTAGGTTAGGTTAGGTTTGGTAAGGTTAGGTTACGTTTGGTAGGGTTAGGTTAGGTAGTTTAGCTTAGGTTGGGTTAGGTTAGGTTAGGTTAGGTTAGGTGGGTTGAGGCTAGGGTGGTTTAGGCTAGGTTAGTTAAATTAGGTTAGGAAGGGTTAGGTTAGGTAAGGTAAGGTAGGTTAAGTTAGGTTTGGATAGGTTAGGTAGGTTTTCTTAGGTTAGTTTAGGCTAGGTTAGGTTAGGTTAGGTTAGGTTAAGTTAAGATGGGTTATGTTAGGTTAGGTTGGGTTAGGTTGGGCTAGGTTAGGTTAGGTACGCTAGCTTGGGTTGGGTTAGGTAAAGTTAGGTTAGGCTAGGTTGGGTTAGGTTAGGTTAGGTTGGGTTGGGTTAGGTTGGGTTAGGCTAAGTTAGGTAGGTTAGGTTAGGTTAAGTTGAGATAGGTTAGAATAGGTTAGGTTAGGCTAGGTTAGGTTAGGTTAGGTTAAGTTAGGTTATGTTAGGTTAAGTTATGTTAGGTTAAGTTAGGTAAGGTTAGGTTAGGTTAAATTAGGTTGGGTTAGGTTAGGTTGGGTTAGGTTAGGTTAGGTTAGGATGGGTTGGGTTGGGTTAGGTTAGATTAGGTTAGGTTAGGTAAGGTTAGGTAGGTTAGCTTAGTTTGGGTTAGGTTAGGTTGGGTTAGGTTAGGTTAGGTTTGGTTAGGTTAGGTTAGGTTAGGTTGGGTTAAGTAAGGTTAGGTTAGGTTAGGTTAGGCTAGGTTAGGTTATGTTGGGTTAGGTAGGTTAGTTTAGGTTTGGTTAGGTTAGGTTAGGCTAGGTAGGTTAGGTCAGGTTAGGTTTGGTTAGGTTTGTTTTGGTTAGGTTAGGTTAGGTAGTGTTAGGTTAGGTAGGGTTAGGTTATATAACGTTAGGTTAGGTTAGGTTAGGTTAGGTAGGTTAGCTTAGGTTGGGTTAGGTAAGGTTAGGTTTGGTTAAGTTAGGTTAAGTTAGGTTGGGTTAGGCTGGATTAGGTTAGGTTAAGTTAGGTTAGGTTAGGCTAGATTAGGTTAGGTTATGTTAGGTTAGGTAAGGTTAGGTTAGGTTGAGCTAGGTTAGGTCAGGTTAGGTTAGGTTGGGTTAGGTAAGGTTAGGTTAGGTTGAGTTAGGTTAGGTTAGGCTAGGCTAGATTAGGTTAGGTTAAGTTAGGTTAGGTTAGGTAGGTTAGATTAGGTTGGGTAAGGTAAGGTTAGGTTAGGTTAGGTTAGGTTATGTTAGGTTTAGGTTAGGTTAGGTTAGGTTAGGCTAGGTAGGTTATCTTTAGTTGGGTTAGGTAGGTTAGGTAGGGTTAGGTTAGGTAGGGTAGGTTAGGTAGGTTAGCTTAGGTTGGGTTAGGTAAAGTTTGGTTAGGTTAGGTTGGNGTTATGTTAAGTAATGTAGGTAGGTTATGTTAGGTTGGGTTATGTTAGGTTGGTAGGTTATGTTAGGTTGGGTTAGGTAAGTTAGCATAGGTTGGGTTAGGTTAGGTTTGGTTAGGTTGGGTTAGGTTAGGTTAGGTTAGGTTGTGTTAGACTAGGTTAGGTTAGGTTGGGTTTGGTTATATAAGGTTAGGTTAGGCTAGGATAGGTTAGGTTATGTTAGGTTAGGTTGGGTTAGGTAAGGTTAGGTTAGGTTTAGTTAGGTTAGGTTAGGCTAGATTAGGTTAGGTTAAGTTAGGTTCGGTTAGGTAGGTTAGCTTAGGTTGGGTTAGGTAAGGTTAGGTTAGTTTGAGTTTGATCAGGTTAGGTTAGATCAGGTTAGGCTAGGTTAGGTTAAGTTAAGTTAATTTTGGTAAGGTTAGGTTAGGTTATATTATGTTGGGTTAGGTTAGATTGGGTTAGGTTATGTTAGTTAGGTTTGGTTAGATAAGGTTATGTTAGGTTGGGTTAGGTTAGGTTAGGTTAGCTTAGGTAGGTTAGCTTAGGCTGCGTTAGGTAAGGTTAGGTTAGGTTAGTTTAGGTTAGGTTAGGTTAGGTACGTTAGTTTAGGATGGGTTAGGTAAGGTTAGGTTAGGTTTGGTAGGTTAGCTTAGGCTGCGTTAGGTACGGTTAGGTTAGTTTAGGTTAGGTTAGGTTAGGTTAGGTCAGGTTAGGTTGGGTTGGGTTAGGTTAGGTTAGGTTGGGGGTTTAGGATAGGTTAGGTAAGGTAGGTTAGCTTAGGTGTGTTTAGGTTAGGTTAGATTGGGTTAGGTTAGTTTTGGTAAGGTTAGTTTAGGTTAGGTAGGGTTAGGTTAGGTAGTTTAGCTTAGATTGGGTTAGGTAAGGTTAGGTTATGTGGGATTAGGAAAGTTTGGGTTAGGGTAGGTTAGTTAAGATAGATTAGGTTAGGAAGGGTTAGGATAGGTAAGGTAAGGTAAGGTAAGTTAATTTAGGTTGGGATAGGTTAGGTAGGTTAGCTTAGGTTAGGTTAGGCTAGGTTAGGCTAGGTTAGGTTAAGTTAAGTTGGGTTAGGTTAGGTTGGGTTAGGTTGGGTTAGGTTAGGTTAGGTACGCTAGCTTGGGTTGGGTTAGGTAAAGTTAGGTTAGGTTAGGTTGGGTTAGGTTAGGTTAGGTTAGGTAGGTTAGGTTGGGTTGGGTTATGTTAGGTTGGGTTAGGCTAAGATAGGTAGGTTAGGTTAAGCTGGGATAGGTTAGAATAGGTTATGATAGGCTAGGTTAGGTTAGGTTAGGTTAAGTTAGGTAATGTTAGGTTAGGTTATGTTAGGTTAGGTTAAGTTTGGTTAGGTTAGGTTAGGTTAAATTAGGTTGGGTTAGGTTAGGTTGGGTTAGGTTAGGTTAGGTTAGGTTGGGATAGTTTAGGTAGGTTAGCTTAGGTTAGGTTAGGTAGGTTAGCTTAGTTTGGGTTAGGTAAGGTTAGGTTAGGATAGGTTGGGTTAGGTTAGGTTTGGTTAGGTTAGGTTAGGTCGCTTAGCTTAGGTTGGGTTATGCAAAGTTAGGTTAGGTGTGGTTTGGTTAAGTTAGATTAGGTTAGGTTAGGTTAGGTAAGGTTAGGTTAGGTTGGGTTGAGTTAGGTTAGGTTAGGTTAGGTTAGGTTAGGTTGGGTTGGGCTAGGTTAGATTAGGTTAGGTTAGGTTAGGTAAGGTTAGGTAGGTTAGCTTAGGTTGGGTTAGGTTAGATTAGTTTAGGTTTGCTTAGGTTAGGTTAGGTTGGGTTAAGTAAGGTTAGGTTAGGTTAGATTAGGTTAGGTTAGTTTAGGTTAGGCTAGGTTAGGTTAGGTTATGTTAGGTTAGGTAGGTTAGCTTAGGTTGGGTTAGGTTAGGTTAGGCTAGGTAGGTTAGGTAAGGTTAGGTTTGTTTTGGTTAGGTTAGGTTGGGTTGGGTTAGGTTAGGTTAGGTTGGGTTGGTTTAGTTTAGGTTAGGTTAGGTATGGTAGGTTAGCTTAGATTGGGTTATGTAAGTTTAGATTGGGTTAGGTTAGGTTAGGTTAGGTTAAGTTTGGTTTGGTTAGGTTAGGTCAGGTTAGCTTAGGTAGGGTTAGGTTAAGTAGGTTAGCTTAGGTTGGGTTAGGTAAGGTTTGGTTAGGTTGGGTTGGGTTAGGTTAGGTTTGGTTAGGTTAGGTTAAGTTAGGTTGTGTTAAGTAAGGTTAGGTTAGTTAAGTTAGGTAAGGTTAGGTTAGGTTATGTTAGGTTAGGCTAGGTAGCTTATCTTTAGTTGGGTTGGGTAGGTTAGGTTAGGTTAGGTTAGGTTAGGTTAGGTTGGGTTGGGTTGGGTTAGGTTAGGTTAGGTCAGATTAGGTTAGGTTGGGTTTTGTTAGGTTAGGTTAGGTGAGGTAGGTTAGCTTAGGTTGAGTTAGTTTAGATTGGGTTAGGTTAGGTTAGGTAGGGTTAGGTTAGGTAGGGTTAGCTTAGGTAGGTTAGCTTAGGTTGGGTTAGGTAAAGTTTGGTTAGGTTAGGTTGGGTTAGGTTAGGTAAGTTAGCATAGGTTGGGTTAGGTTAGGTTAGGTAAGGTAAGTTTAGGTTAGGTTAGGTTGGGTTAGGCTAGGTTAGGTTAGGTTGGGTTAGGTTATATAAGGTTAGGTTAGGCTAGATTAGGTTAGGTTAAGTTAGGCTAGGTTGGGTTAGGTTAGGTTGGGTTAGGTTATATTAGGTTAGGTTAGGCTAGATTAGGTTAGGTTAAGATAGGTTGGGTTAAGTAAGGTTAGGTTAGTTTATGTTAGGTAAGGTTAGGTTAGATTAGGTTAGGTTAGGCTAGGTAGGTTAGCTTTAGTTGGGCTAGGTAGGTTAGGTTAGGTTAGGTTGGGTTGGGTTGGGTTGTGTTGGGTTAGGTTAGGTTAGGTTAGGTTGGGTTAGGTTGGGTTAAGTGAGGTTATGTAACGTCATGTTAAGTAATGTAGGTAGGTTACGTTAGGTTGGGTTAGGCTAGGTTAGGTTAGGTTGGGTTAGGTTATAATAGGTTAGGTTAGGCAAGATTAGGTTAGGTTAAGTTAGATTAGGTTAGGTTAATTTAGGTAAGGTTAGGTTAGGTTATATTAGGTTGGGTTAGGTTAGGTTGGGTTAGGTTAGGTTAGGTTAGGTTAGTTAGGTTAGGTTAGGTAAGGTAATGTAGGTTAGGTTAGGTTGGGTTAGATAAGGTTAGGTTAGGTTGTGTTAGGTTAGGTTGGGTTAGGTTAGGTTAGCTTAGGTAGGTTAGCTAGGCTGTGTTAGGTTAGTTTAGGTTAGGTTAGTTTAGGTTAGATTAGGTAGGTTATCTTAGGATGGGTTAGGTAAGGTTAGGTTAGGTTAGGTAGGTTAGCTTAGGCTGCCTTAGGTAACGTTAGGTTAGTTTAGGTTAGGTAAGGTTAGGTTAGGTTGGGTTGGGTTAGGTTAGGTTAGGTTGGGTTGGTATAGGTTAGGATAGGATAGGTTAAGTTAGGTAAGGTAGGTTAGCTAAGGTGTGTTTAGGTTAGGTTAGATTGGGTTAGGTGAGGTTAGGCTTGGTTTGGTTAGGTTAGGTTAGGTAAGGTTAAGTTAGGTAGTTTAGCTTAGGTTGGGTTATGTAAGGTTAGGTTATGTTAGGTGGGTTTAGGCTAGGTTGGGTTAGGCTAGGTTAAGTTAAGTTGGGTTAGTTTAGGTTAGGTTGGGTTAGGTTGGGTTAGGTTTGGTTAGGTATGCTAGCTTGGGTTGGGTTAGGTAAAGTTAGGTTAGGTTAGGTTGGGTAGGTTAGGTTAGGTTAGGTAGGTTAGGTTAGGTTTGGTGGGGTAAGGTTAGGTTGGGTTAGGATATTTAGGTAGGTTAGGTTAGGTTGGGTTAGGTTAGAATAGGTTAGGTTAGAATAGGTTAGGTTAGGTTAGGTTAAGTTAGGTAATGTTAGGTTAGGTTATGTTAGGTTAAGTTAGGTAAGGTTAGGTAGGTTAAACTAGGTTGGGTTAGGTTAGGTTGGGTTAAGTTAGGTGAGGTTAGTTAGGTGAGGTTAGGTAAGGTAAGGTAGATTAGGTTAGGTTGGGATAGGTTATGTAGGTTAGCTTAGGTAAGGTTAGGTTAGGTAGGTTAACTTAGTTTGGGATAGGTAAGGTTAGGTTAGGATAGGTTGGGTTAGGTTAGGTTTGGTTAGGTTAGGTTAGGTAGGTTAGCTTAGGTTAGGTTATGTAAAGTTAGGTTAGGTTAGGTTTGGTTAAGTTAGATTAGGTTAGGTTAGGTTTTGTTGAGTTAGGTTAGGTAAGGTTAGGTTAGGTTAGGTTAGATTAAGTTAGGTTAGGTAAGGTTAGGTAGGTTAGCTTAGGTTGGGTTAGGTTTGGTTGGGTTAGGTTAGGTTAGGTTTGCTTAGGTTAGGTTAGGTTATGCTAGGTTAAGTTAGGTTATGTTAGGTTATGTAGGTTAGCTTAGGTTGGGTTAGGTTAGGTTAGGCTAGGTAGGTTAGGTTAGGCTAGGTTAGGCTAGGTTTGGTTAGGTTAGTTTTGGTTAGGTTAGGTTGGGTTAGGTTGGGTTGGTTTAGTTTAGGCTAGGTTAGGTTAGGTAAGGTAGGTTAATTTAGATTGGGTTAAGTTAGGTTAGATTGGGTTAGGTTAGGTTAGGTTAGGTTAACTTTGGTTTGGTTAGGTTAGGTTAGGTTAGCTTAGGTAGGGTTAGGTTAAGTAGGTTAGCTTAGGTTGGGTAAGGTATGGTTAGTTTAGGTTGGGTTAAGTTAGGTTGGGTTAGCCTAGGTTAGGTAGGTTAGGTTAGTTTGGGTTGTGTTAGGTTAGGATAGGTTAGGTTAGGTAGGTTAGCTTATGTTGGGTTAGGTAAGCTTAGGTTAGGTTGGGTTGGGTTAGGTTAGGTTTGGTTAGGTTAGGTTAGGTTAGGTTAGGTTAGGTTAAGATAGGTTGGGTTAAGTTAGGCTAGATTAGTTTATGTTAGGTAAGGTTAGGTTAGGTTAGGCTAGGTAGGTTAGCTTTAGTTGGGTTAGGCAGGTTAGGTTAGGTTAGGTTGGGTTAGGTTAGGTTAGGTTAGGTTCGATTGGTTTGGTTAGGTTAGGTCAGGTTAGGTTAGATTGGGTTAGGTTAGGTTAGGTGAGGTAGGTTAGCTTAGGTTGGGTTAGGTTAGATTTGGGTTAGGTTAGGTTAGGTAGGGTTAGGTTAGGTAGGGTTAGGTTAGGTAGGTTAGCTTAGGTTGGGTTAGGTAAAGTTTGGTTAGGTTAGGTTGGGTTAGGTTAGGTTGGGTTAGGTTAGGTTGGGTTAGGCTAGATTAGGTAGGTTAGGTTTGGTTAGGTTTGGTTGGGTTAAGTGAGGTTATGTAATGTTATGTTAAGTAATTTAAGTAGGTTATGTTAGGTTGGGTTAGTCTATGTTAGGTTAGGTTAGGTTGGGTTAGGTTATATTAGGTTAGGTTAGGCTTGATTAGGTTAGGTTAAGTTAGGTTAGTTTAGGTTAGGTCAATTTAGGTAAGGTTAGGTTAGTTTAGGTTATATTAGGTTAGGAAGGGTTAGGTAAGGTAGTTTAAGTTAGGTTGGGATAGGTTAGGTAGGTTATCTTAGCTGTGTTTAGGTTAGCTGATTGGGTTGGGTTAGGTTAGGTTAGGTTAGATAGGGTTAGGTTAGGTAGTTTAGCTTAGGTTGGATAAGGTTAGGTTAGGTGGGTTTAGGCTAGGGTGGTTTAGGCTAGGTTAGTTAAGTTAGGTTAGGTTAGGAAGGGTTAGGTTAGGTAAGGTAAGGTAATGTAGGTTAAGTTAGGTTGGGATAGGTTAGGTAGGTTATCTTAGGTTAGGTTAGGCTAGGTGAGGTTAGGTTAGGTTAGGTTAAGTTAAGTTTGGTTAGGTTAGGTAGGTTGGGTTAGGATAGGTTATGTTGGGTTAGGTTAGGTACGCTAGCTTGGGTTGGGTTAGGTAAAGTTAGGTTAGGTTAGGTTGGGTAAGGTTAGGTTAGGTAGGTTAGGTTATGTTGGGTTAGGTTAGGTTGGGTTAGGCTAAGTTAGGTAGGTTAGGTTAGGTTAAGTTGGGTTAGGTTAGAATAGGTTAGGTTAGGCTAGGTTAGGTTAGGTTAAGTTAGGTAATGTTAGGTTAGGTTATGTTAGGTTAGGTTAAGTAAGGTAAGGTTAGGTTAGTTTAAATTAGTTTGGTATAGGTTAGGTTAGGTTGGGATAGGTTAGGTAGGTTAGCTTGGTTTGGGTTAGGTAAGGTTAGGTTAGGATAGGTTTGGTTAGGTTAGGTTTGGTTAGGTTAGGTTAGGTAGGTTAGCTTAGGTTGGGTTATGTAAAGTTAGGATTGGTGTGGTTTGGTTAAGTTAGATTAGGTTAGGTTCGGTAAGGTTAGGTTAGGTTAGGTTAGGTTAGGTTGGGTTGAGTTAGGTTAGGTTGGGTTGGGTTGGGTTAGGTTAGATTAGGTTAGGTTAGGTTAGGTAAGGTTAGGTAGGTTAGCTTAGGTTGGGTTAGGTTAGGTTGGGTTAGGTTAGGTTAGGTTAGGTTTGCTTAGTTTAGGTTAGGTTAGGTTAAGTAAGGTTAGGTTAGATAAGTTATGTTAGGTTAGGTTAGGTTATGTTAGGATTGGTATGTTAGCTTAGGTTGGGTTAGGTTAGGTTAGGTTAGGCTAGGTAGGTTAGGTTAGGTTAGGTTTGGTTAGGTTAGGTTGGGTTGGTTTAGGTTAGGTTAGGTTGGGTTGGTTTAGGTTAGGTTAGGTTGGGTAAGGTAGGTTAGCTTAGATTGGGTTAAGTTAGGTTAGATTGGGTTAGGTTAGGTTAAGTTTGGTTTGGTTAAGTTAGGTTAGGTTAGCTTAGGTAGGGTTGGGTTAAGTAGGTTAGCTTAGGTTGGGTTATGTAAGGTTAGTTTAAGTTGGGTTAGGTTAGGTTGGGTTAGCCTAGGTTAGGTAGGTTAGGTTAGGTTGGGTTGGGTTAGGTTAGGATAGGTTAGGTAGGTTAGCTTAGGTTGGGTTAGGTAAGGTTAGGCTAGGTTGGGTTGGGTTAGGTTAGGTTTGGTTAGGTTAAGTTAAGTTAGGTTGGGTTAATTAAGATTAGGTTAGTTTATGTTAGGTAAGGTTAGGTTAGGCTAGGTAGGTTAGCTTTAGTTGGGTTAGATAGGTTAGGTTAGGTTAGGTAAGGTTAGGTTGGGTTAGGTTAGGTTAGGTTAGGTTAGGTTGGGTTGGGTTGGGTTAGGTTAAGTCAGGTTAGGTTAGGTTGGGTTCGGTTAGGTTATGTGAGGTAGGTTAGCTTAGGTTGGGTTAGGTTAGATTGGGTTAGGTTAGGTAGGTTTAGGTTAGGTAGGGATAGGTTAGGTAGGTTAGCTTATGTTGGGTTAGGTAATGTTTGATTAGGTTAGGTTGGGTTAGGTTAGGTTGGGTTAGGTTGGGTTGGGTTAGGCTAGGTTAGGTAAGTTAGGTTGGTTTAGGCTAGGTTGGGTTTAGTGAGGTTATGTAATGTTATGTTAAGTTATGTAGGTAGCCTAGGTTAGGTTGTGTTAGGCTAGGTTAGGTTAGGTTGGGTTAGGTTATATTAGGTTAGGTTAGGCTAGATTAGGTTAGGTTAAGTTAGGTTAGGTTAGGTTAGGTTAATTTAGGTAAGATTATGTTATGTTAGGATATATTAGGTTGGGTTAGGTTAGGTTAGGTTAATTAGGTTAGGTAAGGTAATGTAGGTTAGGTTAGGTTGAGTTAGGTTAGGTTAGTTTAGCTTAGGTAGGTGAGCTTAGGCTGTGTTAGGTAAGGTTAGGTTAGGTTAGTTTAGGTTAGGTTAGTTTAGGTAGGTTAGCTTATGATGGGTTAGGTAAGGTTAGGTTAGGTTAGGTAGGTTAGCTTAGGCTGCGTTAGGTAAGGTTAGGTTAGTATAGGTTAGGTTAGGTTGGGTTGGGTTAGGTTAGGTTAGGTTGGGTTGGTTTAGGTTAGGATAGGATAGGTTAGGTTAGTTAAGGTAGGTTAGCTTAGGTGTGTTTAGGTTAGGTTAGATTGGGTTAAGTGAGGTTAGGTTTGGTTTGGTTAGGTTAGGTTAGGTAGTTTAGCTTAGGTTGGGTTAGGTAAGGTTAGGTCAGGTTAGGTGGGTTTAGGCTAGGTTGGGTTAGGCTAGGTTAGTTAGGTTAGGTTAGGTTAGGAAGGGTTAGGTTAGGTAAGGTAAGTGTAAGGTAGGTTAAGTTAGGTTGGGATAGGTTAGGTAGGTTAGCTTAGGTTAGGTTAGGCTAGGTTAGGTTAGGTTATGTTAAGTTGGGTTAGGTTATGTTAGGTTGGGTTATGTTAGGTTATGTTGGGTTAGGTTAGGTTAGGTACGCTAGCTTGGGTTGGGTTAGGTAAAATTAGGTTAGGTTAGGTTGGGTTAGGTTAGGTTAGGTAGGTTAGGTTAAATTGAGTTGGGTTAGGTTAGGTTGGGTTAGGCTTAGTTAGGTAGGTTAGGTTAGGTTGGGTTAGGTTAGAATAGGTTAGGTTCGGCTAGGTTAGGTTAGGTTAAGTTAGGTAATGTTAGGTTAGGTTATGTTAGGTTAAGTTAGGTTAGGTTAGGTTAAATTAGGTTGGGTTAGGTTAGGTGGGGTTAGGTTAGGTTAGGTTAGTTAGGTGAGGTTAGGTTAGGTAAGGTAAGGTAGGTTAGGTTAGGTTGGGATAGGTTAGGTAGGTTAGGTTAGGTTAGGTAGGTTAGCTTAGTTTGGGTTAGGTAAGGTTAGGTTAGGATAGGTTGGGCTAGGTTAGGTTAGGTTTGGTTAGGTTAGGTTAGGTAGGTTAGCTTAGGATAGGTTATGTAAAGTTAGGATAGGTTAGGTTTGGTTAAGTTAGATTAGGTTAGGTTAGGTTAGGTTAGGTTAGGTTGGCTTGGGTTACGTTAGGTTAGGTTGGGATGGGTTGGTTTAGTTTAGGTTAGGTTAGGTAAGGTAGGTTAGCTTAGATTGGGTTAAGTTAGGTTAGATTGGGTTAGGTTAGGTTAGGTTAAGTTAGGTTAAGTTTGGTTTGGTTAGGGGAGGTTAGGTTAGCTTAGGTAGGGTTAGGTTAAGTAGGTTAGCTAGGTTGGTTAGATAAGGTTAGTTCAGGTTGGGTTTAGTTAGGTTGGGTTAGCCTAAGTTAGGTTGGTTAGGTTAGGATAGGTTAGGTTAGGTTAGGTAGGTTAGCTTAGGTTGGGTTAGTTAAGGTTAGGTTAGGTTGGGTTAGTTAAGGTTAGGTTAGGTTGGGTTGGGTTAGGTTAGGTTTGGTTAGGTTAGGTTAGGTTAGGTTAAGTTAGGTTGGGTAAAGTAAGGTTAGGTTAGTTTATGTTAGGTAAGGTTAGGTTAGGCTAGGTAGGTTAGCTTTAGTTGGGTTAGGTAGGTTAGGTTAGGTTAGGTTAGGTTAGGTTAGGTTGGGTTAGGTTAGGTTAGGTTAGGTTGGGTTGGGTTAGGTTAGGTCAGGTTAGGTTAGGTTGGGTTCGATTAGGTTAGGTTAGGTGAGGTAGGTTAGCTAAGGTTGCGTTAGGTTAGATTGGGTTAGGTTAGGTAGGGTTAGGTTATGTAGGGTTAGGTAGGTTAGCTTAGGTTGGGTTAGGTAAAGTTTGGTTAGGTTAGGTTGGGTTAGGTTAGGTTGGGTTAGGCTAGGTTAGGTAGGTTAGGTTGGATTAGGTTAGGTTGGGTTAAGTGAGGTTATGTAATGTTATGTTAAGTAATGTTAGGTAAGGTTAGGTTGGGTTAGGTTAGGTAAGTTAACTTAGGTTGGGTTAGGTTAGGTTAGGTTGGGTTAGGTTAGGTTAGGTTGGGTAAGGCTAGGTTAGGTTAGGTTGGGTTAGTTTATATAATGTTAGGTTAGGTTAGGCTAGGTTAGGTTAGGTAGGTTATCTTAGGATGGGTTAGGTAAGGTTAGGTTAGGTTAGGTTAGGTTTGTTTAGGTTAGGTTAGGTAGGTTAGCTTAGGTTGTGTTAGGTAAGGTTAGGATAGGTTAGTTTAGGTAGTGTTAGGTTAGTTAGGTTAGCTTAATTTGGGTTAGGTAAGGTTAAGTTAGGTTGGGTTAGGTTTGGTTAGGTTGGGTTAGGCTAGGTTAGGAAGTTTAGGTTAGGTTGGGTTAGGTTAGGTTAGTCTAGGTTATGTTAGGTTAGTTTAGGTTAGGTTAGGTTGGGTTAGGCTAGGTTAGGTTGGGTTAGGTTAAATTAGGTTAGGTTAGGCTAGATTAGGTTAGGTTAGGTAGGTTAGCTTAGATTGGGTTAGGTATGGTTAGGTTAGGTTGGGTGGGTTTAGGCTAGGTGGTGTTAGGCTAGGTTAGTTAGGTTAGGTTAGGTTAGGAAGGGTTAGGTTAGGTAAGGTAAGTGTAAGGTAGGTTAAGTTAGGTTGGGATAGGTTAGGTAGGTTAGCTTAGGTTAGGTTAGGCTAGGTTAGGTTAGGTTATGTTAAGTTAAGTTGGGTTAGGTTAGGTTAGGTTAGGTTAGGTTAGGTTAGGTTAGGCTAGGTTAGGTTAGGTTAAGTTAAGTTGGGTTAGGTTAGGTTGGGTGGGGTTGGGTTGGGTTAGAATGTGTTAGGTTAGGTAGGTTAGTTTAGGTTGGGTTAGGTGAAGTTAGGTTAGGTTAGGTTGTGTTAGGTTAGGTTAGGTAGGTTAGGTTAGGTTGGGTTATCTTAGGTTAGGTTAGGTTAGGTTGGGTTAGGTTAGGTTAGGTTAGGATAGGTTAGGTTAGGTTAAGTTAGATAAGTTTAGGTTAGATTAGGTTAGGTTAGTCTAGGTTAAGTTAAGCTAGGTTAGGTTAGATTAGGTTAGTAATGGGTTAGGTTAGGTTAGGTTTGGTTAGATAAGGTTGGATTAGGTAAGGTTAGGTAAGGTTAGGTTGAGTTAGGTTAGGTTAGGTAGGTAAGCTTAAGTTTATTAAGGTTAGGTTAGTTAAGGTTAGGTTAGGTTAGGTAGGTTAAATTAGGTTGGGTTAGGAAAGGTTAGGTTAGGTTGGGTTAGGTTAGTTTAGGTTTGGTTAGGTTAGTTTAGGTTAGGTTAGGTAGGTAAGGTTAGGTTAGGTTAAGTAAAGTAGGTTGGCATGTTAGGTTAGGTAGTTTAGGTTAGGTTAGGTAAGGTGAGGTTGGTTATGTAGGTTAGGTTAGGTTAGGCTAGGTTCAGTTAGTTTAGGTTATGTAGGTTGGTAGGTTAGGTTAGGTAGGTTAGGTTAGGTCAGGTAAGGTAGGTTATGCAGGTTAGGTTAGGTTAGGCTAGATTAGGTTAGGTTATGTTAGGTTAGATTATGTTAGGTAGGTTAGGTTAGGCTAGGTTAGGTTAGGTTAGGTTAAGTAGGCTATGTAGGTTGGTTTACGTTAGTCTAGGTTAGGTTAGTTTAGGTTAGGTTAGGCTAGGTTAGTTTAAATTAGGTTAGGTGAAGTAGTCTAGGTAGGTTTGTTTACGTTAGGCTAGGTTAGGTTAGGTAAGGTTAGGTTAGGCTAGGTTAGATTAAATTAGGTTAAGTAGGCTAGGCTAGGTTAGGTTAAGTCAGGTAAGGTTAGGTAGTTTAGGTCAGGTAAGGTTAGGTAGGTTATGTAGGTTACGTTAGGTTAGGTTATGTTAGGTTAGGTTAGTTAGGTTAGGTTAGGCTAGGTAAGATTAGTTTAGGTAAGGTTAGGTTAAGTGGGCTAGGTAAATGGGTTTACGTTAGGTTAGGTTAGGCTAGGTTCGGTTAGGTTAGGTTAAGTAGGTTGGTTAGGTTAGGCTAGGTTCGGTTAGATTAGGTTAAGTAGGTTGGTAGGTTAGCTTAGGTTAGGTTAAATCAGGTAAGGTTTGGTTAGGTTTTGTTAAGTAAGGCTGGGTTCGGTTAGGTTAGGTTAAGTAGATTGGTACGTTAGGTTAGGTAGGTTAGGTTAGGTTAGGTTATGCTAGGCTAGGTAAGGTCAGGTAAGGTGAGGTAGGCTATGTGGGTTAGGTCAGGTTAGGCAAGTTTAGGTTAGGTTAGGTTAGGCTAGGTTCGGTTAAGTAGGTTGGTAGTTTAGGTTGGTTAGTTTAGGTTAGGCTAAGCCAGGTTAGGTTAAGCCAGCTAAGGTGAGGTAGGTTATGTAGGTTACGTTAGGTTAGGTCAGGTAAGGTAAGGTAGGTTATGTAGGTTAGGTTAGGCTAGGTTAGGTTAGGTTAGGCTAGGTTCGGTTAGGTTACGTTAAGCAGGTTGGTAGGTTAGGTTAGTTAGGTTAGGTTAGGCTAGGCTAGGTTAGGTTAGGTCTCGTAAGGTGAGGTAGGTTATGTAGGTTACGTTAGGTTATGTCATGTAAGGTGAGGTAGGTTATGTACGTTAGGTTAGGCTAGGTTAGATTAGGTTAGGTAAGGTTATGTTAGGTAGGTTTGGTTAGGCTAGGTTCGGTTAGGTTAGGTTAAGTAGGTTGGTAGGTTAGGTTAGGTTAGGTAAGGTGAGGTAGGTTATGTAGGTTAGGTTATGTTAGGCTAGGTTAGGTTAGGTTATGTTAGGTTATGTTAGGTAGGTTAGGTTAGTCTAAGTTAGATTAGGTTAGGTTAGGTTAAGTAGGTTAAGTAAGGTTAGGTTATGTCAGGTAGGTTAGGTTAGGCTAGGTTATATTAGGATAGGTTAGGTTAAGTGGCTAGGTAGGTTCGTTACGTTCGTTACCTTAGGTTAGGTTATGTTAGGTTAGGTTAGGTTAGTTTAGGTTAGGTTAGGTTAGGTTAGGTTAGGTTAGGTTAGTTTAGGTTAGGCTAGGTTCGGTTAGGTTAGGTTAAGTAGGTTGGTAGGTTAGGTTAGGTAGGTTAGGTTATGTTAGGTTAGGTCAGGTAAGGTGAGGTAGGTTATGTAGGTTAGGTTAGGTTATGTTATGTTATGTTTGGTAAGGTTTGGTTAGGTAGGGTGGGTTAGGCTAGGTTATATTAGGTTAGGTTAGGTTAAGTAGGCTAGTTAGGTTGGTTTACGTTAGGTTAGGTTAGGTTAGGTTAGGTTAGGCTAGTTTCGGTTAGTTTAGGTTAAGTAGGTTGGTAGGTTAAGTTAGGTAGGTTAGTTTAGATTAGGCTAGGCTAGGTTAGGTTAGGTCAGGTAATGTGGGGTAGGTTATATAGGTTATGTTAGGTTATGTTAGGTAGGTTAGGTTAGGCTAGAATAGATTAGGTTACGTTAAGTAGGTTAGTTTAGGTTAGGTTAGGTTAGGCTAGTTTCGGTTTGGTTAGGTTAAGTAGGTTTAAAGGTTAGGTTAGGTAGTTTAGGTTAAGCTAGGTCAGGTAAGGTGAGGTAGTTTATGTAGGTTAGCTTATGTTAGGCTAGGTTAGGTTAGGTTAGGTTAGGTTCGGTTAGGTTAAGTGGGTTGGTAGGTTAAGTTGGGTAGGTTAGGTTAGGTTAGATCAGGTAAGGAGAGGTAGGTTATGTAGGTAAGGTTAGGTTCGGTTAGGTTATGTTAGGTAGGATAGGTTAGGCTAGGTTAGATTAGGTTAGGTTAGGTTAGGTTAAGTAGCCTAGGTAGGTTGGTTTGCGTTAGGCTAGGTTAGGTTATGTTAGGTTAGGCAGGGTTCGGTTAGGTTAGGTTAAGTTAGGTTAGGTTAGGTTAAGTAGGCTAGGTAGGTTGGTTTACGTTAGTCTAGGTTAGGTTAGGTTAGGTTAGTTTAGCTTAGGTTAGGTTAGGCTAGGTTTGGTTAGGTTAGGTTAAGTAGGTTGGTAGGTTAGGTTAGGTTAGGCTAGTTTAGGTTAGGTCAGGTAAGGTGAAGTAGGTTATGTAGGTTAGGCTAGGTTAGGTTATGTTATGTTAGGTTAGGTAGGTTAGGCTAGGTTAGATTAGGTAGGTTAGGTTAGGTTAAGTAGGCTAGGTGGGTTGGTTTACGTTAGGCTAGGTTAGGTTAGGTCAGTTTACGTTAGGTTAGGTAAGGTTAGTTAGGTTAGGCTAGGTTAGGTTAGGTAATGTAAGGTGAGGTAGGTTAAGTAGGTTAGGTTAGGCTAAGCTAGGTTAGGTAGGTTTGGTTAGTTTAGATAGGTTATGTTAGGTTAGGCAGGTTAGGTTAGGTAGGTTAGGTTAGGTACATTAGGTTAGGTTGGTTAGGTTAGGTTAGGCTAGGTTAAGTTAGGTTAGGCTAGGTTAAGTTAGGTTAGGCTAGGTTAGGTTAGGTTAATCTAGGTTACGTTAGGTTACGTTACGTCAGAATAGGTTATGTTAGGTTTGTTAGGTTCGGTTAGGTTAGGTTAGTTTAGGTTAGGTCAAGTAAGGTTAAGTTAGGTAAAGTTAGGTAGGTTAGGTTGGTTAGGTCAGTTTAGGTAGGTTAGGTAGGAAGGTTAGGTAGGTAGGTTAGGTAAGGTAGGTAGGTATTTTTATTGAATTTATATTTACAGAACCTCAAACAAAGCTATTTCGAACAACATATAAATATTTTTCATTAGAAAAGAACAAAAATAAAGAATTGTCATTTCAAGACTATTTTAAATACAAAAAGAATCGAAAATATCTGCTTGATTAACGAGTTTCATCTTATACCTGAATTTATAGTTACGGAATCTCAAAAATATATCTATTTTGAATAATTTTACTAGAAACAACCAAAAATAAAGAATTTTCATTTTTCGACGATTTCGACAGATAATTATATACACTTAGTATGTCCGTTATGTTGTTTATTTTTCTATTTTTATTGAATTTATAGTTACAGACCCTCAAATAGAGCTATTTTGAACAAATTGTGAACTAATATCACTAGAAAAGTCGAAAAACATTCATTTGGCATTTTTTTTAACAATTTCAAGACGAAAATTATCGATGTCAAGTATTTGCGCTCAGTTGAAGAGTTTAATGTTTTAAAAGAATTTAGAGTAATAGAACCGCAAATAAAGCAATTTTGAACAACTTGTCAACATAATTTACTAAAAACAAGTGAAAATAAAGAATTTTCAATTTTGGACGTTTTCAACAGATATTAATGATCGAAATCGAATATGTCTCTTCAGTTGATAATTATACTATTTTTATTGAAATTATATTTGCAAAACCTTAAATAAAGTTATTTTGAACAGCTTGTGAACAAAATTCTTAAGAAATGATCAATAATAAGAAATTGACATTTCATGACGGTTTCAAAAGACGAAAATAATCGAAATCGAATATGTGCGTTTATATGAAGGGTTTTATGTTTTAACTGAATTTAGAGTAACAGAACCTCAAATAAAGCTATTTTGAACAACATATTAATATATTCAATGAAAAGACGAAATATAAAGAATTGTCATTACTTGACGATTTCAAATACAAAAAGAATCGAGTATATGCGCTTGGTTGACGAGTTTCGTCTTATACCTGAATTTATAGTTACGGAATCTCAAATATATCTATTTTGAACAACTTGAATACATATTTTACTAGAAACAACCAATAATAAAGATTTTTCATTTTCGGACGATTTCAACAGATAATTTTATAAACTGAGTATGTCCGCTAAGTTGTTTATTTTTCTATTTTTATTGAATTAATAGTTACAGAACCTCAAAGAGAGCTTATTTTGAAAACCTTGTGAACGTATTTTTATAGAAACCACCAAAACAAAAGTATTTTCAGTTTTGTACGATGTCAAAGACGATAATTATCGAAATCGAGTATGTGCGCTCAGTTGATGATTTTCATATTTTTATTGAATATAAAGTTACAGAACCTCAAATAAAGCTATTTTTAACAACTTGTGAACAAATTTAACTTGCAACGATGGAGTATAAGGGATTGTCACTTCTTGACGATTTCAAAAGACCAAAATTATCGAAGTCGATTATGTGCGATTAGTTGAAGAGTTTAATGTTTTAACAAATTTTAGAGTAACAGAAACTCAAATAAAACAATTTTGAACATTTAACGAACATATATTACTAAAGACAACTAAAAATAAAGAATTTTCATTTTTGGCCGATTTCAACAGACAATAATGATCGAAATCGAGTATCTCCGCTCAGTTGATGATTTTCATATTTTTATTGAATATATAGTTACAGAACCTCAAATAAAGCTATTTTTAACAGTTTGTGAACAAATTTCACTATAAACGACGAAAAATAAGGAACTGTCATTTCTGGACGATTTTAAAAGAAGAAATCTATCGCAGTCGAGTATGTGTGCTCATTTGAAGAGTTTAATATTTCAACTGAATTTAGAGTAACAACCTCAAATAAAACAATTTTGAACAACATTTGAACATATTTTACTAGAAACAACAAAAAATAAAGAATTTTCATTTTTAGACCATTTCAACAGACAATAATGATCGAAATCGAGTATGTCCGTTCGGTTGATGATTTTCCTATTTGTATTGTATTTAAATTGATAGAACCTATAATAAAGCTATTTTGAACAGCTTGTGAACAAATTTCACTAGAAACGACGATTTCAAAAGAAAAAATCTATCGCAGTCGAGTATGTGTATTCATTTGAAGAGTTTAATATTTCAACTAAATTTAGAGTAACAACCTCAAATAAAACAATTTTGAACAACATTCGAACATATTTTACTAGAAACAACAAAAAAATAAAGAATTTTTTATTTTTTGACGATTTCAACAGACAATAATGATCGAAATCGAGTATGTCCGCTCAGTTGATGATTTTCATATTTTTATTGAATATATAGTTACAGAACCTCAAATAAAGATATTTTGAACAGCTTGTGAACAAATTTCACTTGAAACGACGAAAAATAAGGAATTGTCATTTCTGGACAATTTCAAAAGAAGAAATCTATCTCAGTCGAGTATGTGTGCTCATTTGAAGAGTTTAATATTTCAACTGAATTTAGAATAACAACCTCAAATAAAACAATTTTGAACAACATTCGAACAGATTTTACTAGAAACAACAAAAAATAAAGGATTTTCATTTTTAGACCATTTCAACAGTATCTAAATCGAGTAGGTCCGTTCAGTTGATGATTATATATATTGTGTATAAACACGAATTAACCCATACCCGCCTAATTTAAGAAGCACTCCAGCTAAAATCAATGACCCCGACACGGGCGCCTCAACATGGGCTTTAGATAATCATAAATGTACCAGAAATATTGGTATTTTAACCAAAAATAATAAATCATCCCTAAATAAAAAACAAAATATACAATATTAAAATCATAAAATATGAGAAATGAGAATGACCCTTTACAAAAATATAAATAAATAATTGATACCAATAAAGGAAAAGAAGCAAATAATGTATAAAATAAATAAATTCTAGCATGTAACGTTCTTAAATAGATTAAATCTATTAACATAAAACTCTATAGGGTCTTCTCGTCCTTCAATAAAATTTAAAGCATTTAAAATAAAATTCTAATTCTAATAAAAATACTAAAGAGGTTAGGTTAGGTAGGTTAGGTTAGGTTAGGCTAGCTTAAGTTAGGTTAGCCTAGGTTAGGTCAGGCTAGGTTAGATAAGGTAGGTTAGGCTTAGTTAGGTTAGGTTAAGTAGGTTAGGTAGGTTAGGTTAGGTTAGGCTAGGTTAGGTTAGGTTAGGTTAGGCTAGGTTAGGTTAGTTCAGGTAAGGTGAGGTAGGGTATGTTAGGTTAGTTAGGTTAGGCAGGTTAGGTTAGGTAGGTTATGTTAGGTTAGGCCATGTTAGGTTAGGTTAGGTAGGTTAGGTAGGCTAGGTAAGGTTGGTTATGTTAGGTTAGGTTAGGCTAGTTTAGGTTAGTTCTGGTAAGGTGAGGTAGGTTAGGTTAGGCTAGTTGGTTAGGTTAGGTTAGTTGGGTTAGTTTAAGCAGGTTAGGTTAGGTAGGTTATGTTAGGTTAGGTTAGATAGGTGATGTTAGGTTAGGCCATGTAGATGATTAAAGATTAATAAACATGATAATAAGTAATGTCCTTGCAGTGTTTGAAAAATCTAGATCATTTTCTGAGTTATCTTGTTTAAATCTACACTATCCACTCCAATTTAGTTACTGTAAATCTTAGGTCCCAGACACTCATAACTCAGACTCGAAAATCGTAACACCTGTTAATAAAACTCTACTGGCCTCGTGGGGTATTGGTCAATGCACCTGCCTACGAGCTTAGGGGTCCCGGGTTTGATTCCCGGTTGGTACCTTGGGTATTTTTCCCGAAAGGGGAAATATTCAATGGTCACCAGGGTTTGGTTAGTTAGGTTTAAGGCCCGTATGCAAGAACGAGTAGGAGAAGAGGCGGAGAAGGAGAAGAGGCGGAGTACGGTTGATTTGCTTGCAAGAACGAGCGCGCGTGCGCGCTCTTGAGTAATTC
>CABEEJ010007839.1:15961-27655 GCA_901482245.1 Timema douglasi | reverse complement strand
CTCTTTCTTTTTTATATCACCTATAAAGGAGATATTATGGACAATAAAAAAGATAGTTAGCAATGAAATTTGTGAGAAAAGTGAAAGCCTCATAAATTCTTAATTTTGGAGAAACCTCAAAGCTTAGAGAAAAATATATGATAACCAATTAGTTTCTTCTTAACAAGAGCTTTCAAAAAAAAACTTAAATCGGAATATTAGAAGCTGAGATATCATGGAATTAAGAACACTAAAATGGCGGCTATAAATAGCCGCCATTTTGGTGTCCTGCACGGATTTTCAAGTGGCTCCCTATCTGAAAAGGTCTCTTTTCCCATTACATATGACTACAGAAAGTGGCATATTTCAATCAAAAATTGCACCTTTTTGGCTTTATTTGCTATGTACCAAACGTACTATAAGAATCTACACATAGACAACCTCCTGTGGTGTACCCTGGGTAACGTTTTGTGCCATCAGAGAGGCTAATAGTCTACATACAAACAACCTCCTGTGGTGTACCCTAGGTAACTGGTCTCTTCTCGCGTCCCCATCCCATCAACCTAAATAAAGATACATATCTAATGACGAACAATACGTCCAACATTGTCGAGAATACCGCCAAGAGAGACACAAACGAAAACAAACTTCAGAGTTGGCAGCTTGTGTGTAATAGCCCAGATTTGTCAACTCGCAGCGCTGCAACCTGCTACGTGTAATGCAGCTTTTAAAAAAGGAGACATTAACTTAAAGCTTCCAAGACGTTGCATAAACATAATGTAACAATAGAATTATATATTATTATACATTATTATTATTATTATATATATTATTATATTATATTGTTTTTAACTAAATACGCGTATCGGTGATCATGCAGGCTGAAGCGTCTGGTCTGGTTCGCTGGTGAAGGGGGGAGGTTAAGGTTTCGAATCCCAGTCAGGTGTATTGAGGGTGGTCTCTCCTCAATGTATGTTTCTCCATCCTCCCTCCACGCAAACGCTGATGCACTGACTCAAAGTTGTCCCATCCTGATTACGTAGAGAGGAACTTAACCAGAGTATAGTGAGACGCGACCGGCTTCTCGTTATTGTGGTGACGTCATGAAACCACAGCTAAGTACAGCTCGTGTCATCATTTTCTTGTAAGTACAGTCTGTTCATCTCCTCCACTGACAATATACGTTTCACGCGTAGCAGCTGTGTTGACAGTGGACGTGTCGTGGATTGTTTCCAGGGTAATCAGAGTTTGTTGAAGCTGTAGCTGTGACATGTTCTCTTCCACTCTGCCCTCCTCGGTGGCGTAGTTAGCTAACGCGCTAGATTCGTGTTGAGCTAGACTGCCGAGGACGGGGAGATCGAGGTTCGAATCTCGCTTGGGTGAATTGGGGTGGGGGTTTCACTAAATGGTTTTCCACTCTCCCTTCACGTAAATGCAGGTTTACTTCCTCTATATTCAACCTTCCCAATTCCTAACACATTAGCTTAATTAGTACTTAAGCGTATAGCCTGAACGACGTGGTGCCAAGTATCTACCACTATCCCCATTTGACCAATCATATTTAGACTGCTTTGCATACCTCCTATGCAGTCCTGGCGGAACCTTATTTGTGTTATGAAACAAATGGTGGTGAGGGAGGGGCAGAGGGGGAGGGTGGAATAGAAAAAATAAAGTATTCTGAGGTGCTTGGCCTATCAAGCCAAAATTGGACTGACTCGCTCTGCCCTAGCAACTGTTTGAAAATAGGACGCCTTTGATTGTCTTCGTCACCTGGAAATCTTGAAAAATTAGATTCTTCTAAAAGCTATTAGTAATGGTCTTCCACAACAAATCTTGTGATTTGGATGTCTAGTGTCGTTCTTTGAAATAGTCTTTCACCAGAATATTTTTGAGAATGGGATGCTTCAAGAAGATCGATTGGAGGGGTTTTCCCTCAGCATTTTTTAGAAATTTGGAAGCCACTAGAAGATAGAGTGGTCTTCAAATGGACATTTTTGAAAATTAAATACCTGCAGAAAATATTAGGAATAGTCCTTCCCAGGAAATGTTTTGAAAATTGGTAGGCTTTAGATTCCACAAGCTTTTTGAAGTTTGATTCAAAAACCATCTTTCGGCTTCATAATAAAGAATGGCATAGGGGAGCGAAATAAATACCGAGGTGTGGATTTATTCAAGGGAAGCGGGGGTGAGAAAGATCATTTTCAGGGGAGACATTGCCCCCTCCCTCCAACCTTGGTTCCACCCCCAATATGAAATGTATATCTGTTGAAACTTGACCATTGAGTGTTCTATTAAGTGATGAGAATAATCACAGTTACATTTTGAACAAGCTCTGTTTTCCAAGACTGTGAGAGAGGCAACACTAATACCCCTCAGCTCTAGACCCCAAGACAGGCAACACTAATATCTCTCAGCTCTAATCCTCAAGACAGGCAACACTAGTATTCCTGAGCTCTAGACCCCAAAACCGGCAACACTAGTATCCCTTAGCTCTAGACCCCAAGACAGGCAACATTAGTATCCTTGAGCTCTAGACCCCAAGACAGGCAACACTAGTATCCCTGAGCTTTATACCCCAAGACAGGCAACAATAGTATCCATGAGCTCTAATCCTCAAGACAGGCAACGCTAGTATCCCTGAGCTCTAATCCTCAAGACAGGCAACACAAGTATCCTTGAGCTCTTAGCCCCAAGACAGGCAACACTAGTATCCCTGAGCTTTATACCCCAAGACAGGCAACAATAGTATTCCTGAGCTCTAGACATCAGTCAGACTCGGACAAGGAAGAGAGTAAGAGGTCAGTCAGTGCGTCTATTCGGTCCTGGTAGAGGAAGTTAAGAGAAACGTTTCATTTTCTGCTCGTCCCGTTGTTCGTCAATGAATCGGTGTTGTAGTGAGACCTGCACTAGTGAGAGAGACCGCCTGGTTTCCCACGGTCACGGACAGGTAGAGAGCGCCGAGGCACCGTTTCACGCGAACAAGTGGTTTCAAATCATCGTACGTGACAAAATATTTATTTCCATCATAAAGAAAAAAGAATAAAAGAGTAACCATCTATTTTATCCCCCCAACCACCCACCTAAACTACTTGCACTGGTGAAGACAGTTCTATCTTTCTCATTCCGCTACCACGCAAGAACAGGTATATCAGGTATATCTTCAATCTAGGGATGGACATAAAAAAAAATTAGTTCTGTCATCGATACTTTTAGCATCGATAGGGGGAAACATCGATTTAAAAAAAAACATTTTTACAGATAAAATTCGTGTTGTTAAATTATATATATTTTAAATAAATTAAATACCTAACGGTATCTGAAGTACATTTATATTCAATGAAACAAAAACTTAAATTTCAATTCAAACAAATTATATTCATAAAATGAATAGATACACATCAAATAAAAAAACTATTTTGAAAATAGCCCGTACTTAATATCGTGTGTTCATTAAGTGTAAAAACCCCAATCCGTCGTTCACTGTTAGTGAAAACACTGATTTCGAAACCATATTTCTTTCTAAACGATTCCTTGTATTTGTCAAAGATTGTCCTACTTTAACCACCAGTTCGATGCTCACGCCAAAAACATTTATATTATTTACGGTGGGTTTCCCATTCCCTCTCCAGGCTAATGCGGATGCTAAGACGTATGAATTTAAGTTGGCAACACTGACAATCAGGGACGGACGGCTAAATAAACAAGACCATGAACACAAAAATAAACTCCTGTAAGAAACGTCATAACCTTTTGGTGTTGTCACGTAGCTAAAGAAATGGAAGCTAATATTTGTTACGGGATGTGATTTGGAGCGAGGTTTTGTGATTTTGCGTTTCATGCGTTTATTGGTGTTTTTTTTAATTGGGGTGGAAAGAATCTCTATTTAAAATTAATTACTTTGGAAGTTTTGTATTTAAAACCTGACCTTGGCACATCCCTTTTGGCCAAAATAAATACAATATTTTTTCAGTAGACACGTTTAGTTTAGTTTTCTACACAAGGAAATATCAACAGTTGTTGAATATCTGTCATGGACATAGCGGAGATATTATTTATCTTCATTTAGAACAGGCATGTCAAACTTACAGCTATATCCATGATATAGTATAGCTTGCGGGCTTTCTGATGAACTCGATATCGATATCATAATTTGGATAATTCTGGAATGTGAGGTTGGTGTATCGAATCTGTACTCTTTCTTTGACATGGCTCAATCTCCAAAAATGGTTGAATTTGCGCACCAAATACACTAGAGTCACGATTATTCGGCCTAAAGTGGCGGCACTCCAGACCGGATAAAGAAAAGGCCGGATAATACGGAATCCTAGTGTAAATAATTTTCAGTGTTGAGTTTTCCTCCTGTAACCCCGCTTCTGTTTCCAGCCATGTCAATACAGGGCTGCTATCTACACCGACCAATAGTACTGTATTATACGCCCACTACACACATAGCTGTTAAGCTTTGGTGTCTCCAATGTAACAGTTGCAAGGTGCTTGCAATCTTTTTTTTTATTATTAATTACTACTAGTTATGTGCCGGTTTGTTAACTGTAAAACGCCGGATAATCGCGACTCTAGTGTATGAGCAATATTGGCAGCACGTGTGTATGGAGACATCTCGGCTTACGGACGGAGACACGTTTCTTAACAATTATGAAAGTGACTTCGGCATAAGATTTAAAACACGACATTAACACCATAGTTGATAATATAAGGTTTCAATTTTTTTATTTAAAAAAATATTATGTAGGGTTAATATTATTGTTTCATAAATGTCCTACTCTTTTATTTTTTCAATAAAAGAAGCTGGAACTATGTCTACTCTAGATAATCGCACGTTAACAGTTATCAGAACCATCCTGCACGTAATTTTATCATATACCTACTACAACTTCGTGTTGGATGTCCTGGAATTATATCAGGAATAGTTGGTGACCTTAGTTGTAGCCGAGGCCTGTGTTCGTGCCGTTCCGTCGTCAGGTCCGGGGACTAAGAAATATCAAGCAGTCCTTCTCAAGCTCAGTGGTATGTGTTGTATCCGAGGTCTGTGTTCGTGCCGTTCCGTCGTTAGGCTCTGCAGGGCAATGACCACCGCCACGGACAAGTGTAACGGCATCGTTTGCTGCCGAACGTTTAGGGAGGTTCAGGACCCTCCTTAGCCAACAACGCGACACGTGGGGCCCTGGGGAAACTTCATGTTTGTGTTTGTGAGGCTACTAGTTATCTACCTCCCCATCAACCATCCAATCCCTTCAAAAAATAATTTAAAAAACTGGTTCAGCGTTACTACATTGGTTTACATCTAGGTGCCAAAGTTCTACCGTATGAGACATCAGGAAATGATCTAACATATCAATTTTACATCCATCACTGTTTCCAGCCTGTAGCCTAAGTCAGTTTTTTATTCAAGCCATATATTCTCCACTACTGGCTGGCTAGGCCTGTCGTAGCTTCATATATTTTATAATATAACTTAGGACTAGGGCAGGCACAACAGTCAGCCTCCCGGCCATCAGTTTATCACTATGAAAGAGTATACTCACATTTTACCAATGATAAATTTTTCGGCCATGTCAGGAATCGAACCCGGATTCTTAGCTCAATATACAAACACGCTACCGACTGAGCTAAGGTGTAGGATCCTACTGGTAAATACATGCAGTGTTTAATACTAAAAGCCGTGTTTTTATACATATAAGGGTTCATTCCTCCCCAAACATTGTTTTGATTTTCTTTTCCAATAAACTTGATTTTTATAAAGGTACAAATAACAACCTGTACTAAATTTGGACTACATCTGTTAATGCGTTAAAATGTCATTTTGAAACATATCCATCACATACAGACAACTTTCTCATCGGCGGAGTTTAAACTGAGAACTTGCTTCACCCGTTCAATAAATCAAACCACATGTTTATGTTTTTATTTGTTTTTATACTCTGACAATATTTGATAGGCCGCCTATACAGGGAGCCATCTATTCGAACACACAAACAAAAGTTTCCCACTCTAGCTTTTTTTTCCCACTATGTCACCTAAGCAAGCGCAGGGCCCCCCAAACAGTAGCCGGGGCCCTGGGGTGTGGTATTAGCAACCACTAGACATACCACTCTGTTAACAAAGTGGTGGCTGTTGGATTTACAGTTAGAAAGGAGTATGGTGTTAACAACCACTTTACAACACCCCGCGTTAGTCAAATGGGTGGTGTAAGAAAAACAGTGTTGTCAGATGTCTACTCTAGTTACACGGTGTTGTCAGATGTCTACTATAGCTACACGGTGTTTGTCAGATGTCTACTCTAGTTACACGGTGTTGTCAGATGTCTACTATAGTTACACAGTGTTGTCAGATGTCTACTCTAGTTACACGGTGACTTGGTGAAATGGTCTGACTCCCGAAATGATAGCTTTTTGTAAACGTTTTTAATATCGGTATTGGAACAAAGTCTTCTCTAGGTTGGTTCTTCGCCTATTCCAGAGGTCAGCAACGTGGTCGATTTTACGGTATATTTTCAGTTGATCGCGTAAGAAAAACTATATCCCCATTAAAAGTATATCTTATGAGACGTTTAAAAACTCGAAAATATAGTAAAGTAATTATATTCGAGTGGGATTAAAATTAACGTGCTCGATCATAAACAGAAATGTTATAAGAAAATGAACTTTTGTTTGGCATGAAAATTGAATATTTTATTAAGTCCATTTTTTTTTAGGAGGGTGGGGACATATTATTAAGTATGTTGAGAAAGGTTGAAAGAATAAATAATAATAATAATATTTAACACCGCGTCTTACTACCCGTTCGGGTTATACGCTTTGAAAGAATAAATGAAACCAAGTACGCACTTGGAAAATTTTCTTTTTCGGAAACAGTTTGCAAACATCTTTTCGTGTTTCATTTATGTTTCCCATAGAGGGAACCATGTTTCTTATCATCCGTTTTAAATGGGTTACAAGATACATTGTTGCCCATAGCCATAATAACAATATTGTCGACAGCAAACAACATGGTCCAAGCCAGTCATTCAATATTGTGAGACCCGTCGTTTGTAAAATTACTTGGAAATGTGTAGAATACATGCGCGTGAAGTTCCTAAAACCTCCGAGCTTCAGTTCTGTCAGAGGCTTATCTGCAAAGCACGAAACATTTTGAAGCAGCTTACGGACCCGCCACGGTTTTCTTTTTATCTTCTTGAACAGCCCGTAATTACGTACAAAGCACAGGATACAGCTGCATCTTTCTCGTCATACATTTTGTACTCAACTGAACTCCGAAGGGGAAACAATGCTTCATATTTGAAATCTGGACGCGAAACAATGTTTAACTGTTTGCAAACTTAACGAACCAGTGTATAGTTATATTATGTAAAAAAAGTGATTCAATTATTTTAAATCATTTCAGTTCACGAGTTGCAAGGGGCTATTTTATGCGCCATTGTAAAGGTAAAGTAGTTAGGCACTGAAATTTAATATAACTAAACATTCATATGAGGTGTAAAGTACACAGTGACAAATAATATGATAAATAAAAATAGGTTTTAAATTCACAAGCGATTAAGTAAAGGTAAAATTAAATCGTTTTTAATCTTATATGAGTACTTTTCTTCTTATACCCCAATATTTTGGTTTTATATCATTTTGTAGTACACAGCGTCGTTATTTCAAATTTGTTTGGTTTTTTGGTCTAACTCTACTCGTTAACATTATTATGACTGACACAGAAATGATCATAGCAAATATAAATGTTAACGGTCTATTTCGTGAAATTTGTTGTTTTGACTGTACCAAACACTCAGACTAGCAGGGTCGGATTACCACCTGTCAAGGGCTGGGTTGTGACGTGCTAGGTACCTGCTATCTTTGGGAATACACATACGTTGAGTTTCTTTTGTTTGTTTTTTCTTCTCGTAGTCATTTGGAGCTTGATAAATATTTTAATGTATTAGTTTTGTGCTTCAACTCAAGAATGTCTACGGGACTCCTCTGTTGGTACATTAAAACACGTCTTGATTTTATACTTGTTTTTACTTAAGTATTACAGTTTATTTCATTAATGTATGAATGAATATATGAGTTTCACTTGCCTTACTGGTTGTAAATTGAATATTAAAAAGTATATAAGCAACGTAACAGAGCTTAAAAATATATCTTATGTCACATGAGTACTAGAGTTTTTCTCACATAGGATTTTCCTAAATCTTATATTAACTTAGCTTGTTTATTTAACGTGGCTAGGTTCAACGCTAAAAAGCAACGCACCATAACCAAGAAAAGGAACCAAGTGTACAAATCGTGCAAAAATCTGAATAAACTTAAAAAGATGAAAGAGTTGATTTACGATGTATCTAGGTAAGTAATAAACCCAAAATAAACGGATGTAAGTGGAGTGTATTATTATTTACTAAATAAATTGTAGCTCCATACTTGTTAAGAGTTGATATAAAACTAAATAATACATTAAACTTCACCATATAGAGTTTTGGTTTGAATCACGGCTTCTGAAAATAATTACTAATAAGGTTTCAAGTGGCTCTGTACACACACTTGTTGGATAACAGGGCCAATCTACAAGACATCCAGAATCCGCTAATGTTTGATGCTCCAGGGGCTAGTCTATTAGTCATAATTAATAGGAACGTCACCTTGCTACATTCAGTCGTGTTACCATTTTCGCGGCCTGTAAGTCAGTAAAGAGAAACTGATGCCTCTATCCATGGGACCACTAGTGTGGGTGTTAAATATCGTAATAATAATAAAAAGTTGGCCTAATTAATGTTTAAACTACAAATAAAGCACCTTTAAACATTTGAAACTTTTATTCTAATTAAAATATTTAGTGATTCAAATACATTTTTGTCTAAGCATATAGTTTATAAATCTAGTTTCAATACAATAAATGCGTTTCGGCAAGCTTCATATGTAAAATTGACCCTGTGTAAGTTTACCCTAGAACATTGTTGGCCTTAGTAAATGAAGGGAAGAGAAGAGGCAGTTCCTTTAAAAGGTATTTACAAACATGTAAGATAGGCTCTAGAATGGCAAGTCAGTGTTCGCTGGCCACCGCCTCTTGCCTCCCTCTCGCCACACTATCTTACAATCACTACCACGACATTATAGTCTCGCAAGGAATTTTTCATTCTCAGATAGGCTTTCTTGTCGAATGGCCTTAAGGACAGTATTCTTGAAGTTCTTACACAAACACTTTTTTTGGCCTTAACAAAGCAAATATGTCTCGAGTAAAAACATGAGTTTAATTTTCTTCACATGGTGATATCAACATTTGTTGAATATATGTCATGAGTATAGTGGAATTAGATGACAAACTTTTTAAATGAAGAGAAAAAGTTGTCATTAAATTCCAGGACACCCTCGAAAGATATTCAGGAACTGTTGATATCACTATGTGAGCAAGATTAAACTATGTTTTTACTGGAGAATTATTTGATTTATTTTGACCAAAAAAAAAGTTTAGATATAAAACTGCAAAAACACAGGCCTTTTCTCGCGTTCCCTACACTCGCAAATGTAAAGACAAAAAAAATAATCAAAAGCAGAGTGAGCAAACACCGGGGGAATAAAATCAGAGTGAACAAACGCTGAGGGAACGTGGGGGCAAGTTTGTATAAGTCAATGGGGGCCTACAAAGGTTGCTCACTCATTCGGACATCAAATGAACTGGATGAAGGATAAGATGATAATATTCGATAAAATAATGTTAGTCGACGATTTTCAACTCAATTTCAGATGCGTCGCAATCGATCCGTACCGGCCGAGCGGCCGCCGACTCTTAGCGAAGATAGGGTGTCATGTGGTCAGCACAACAAACCCTCCAACCGCTAAAAAAAAAAAGTGTTTATGTTCTCAATGGCAGGCGTATATTGTTATTATATTGATATTGAACTTTTAAATTATTTATTTATTCACCAGGTGTTGCGTATTTCGACAGGTCCGTTGTCCTGTACAAATCGAGTCCTCTAGCTTGAAACTTCATCTTATTTCTTTATTTATTATTTTATTACAAATGCAAATTCGTAACCTTTATTATATGACGGATTCGAAAATAATTCAACCCACTTCAGTTCCCATATGATCTAAGGCGTCACCCTCGCAAGAGACTGGATTGCGTATGACGGGAGAGATCGGGATTCGAATCCCCGTAGGGTTTGCTGAGGGTGGTTTTTTCGAAATAGTTTTCCACTCTAAGCAAATGCGGACACACTTCATTTATACTCAACCTTCCTAATCCCTAGTGCATTAGCGTAATTAATATATAAATACCCACGCTTCGGTGACCACGTGGTCTAACGCACACTCTCCTAGTAGACTAGACTGTCAAAGATGGGGAGACCAAGATTCGAATCTCGTTCGGGTGTACTGAGGGGATTTTTCCAAAATTGTTTTCCACTCTTCCTCCACGCAAATGGGGATACACTTCTTCTAAATATAGCCTCCTTGGTCCCTAAACCAATTAGCGTAATGAGTATTCAAGCGTATAACCTGAATGTATAATAAGACGCAGTGCTATTAAAACAAAAATACAAAAATGCTTCCATTATGAATCATCGAAGTTTTTCTCGTCGATGTTACAGTATCGATAGTAACATGGTTGTTAATCTCGCAGAGCGAATATTGGTCAACTCTGGTCAGAGCCATCACTCCTCGCTCAGGGTGTAGTACCAGGCCGAATTGGTACGGGTACCGGTCTATGTTCGGCCGGTCATTGTTCACAGAGCCGGAGGGACAGCGAGAGCTGAACTGCGCAAGCGCAGCTCCATCCGTGTATTTTGATGGGATGGCCGTTATGACGTCATCCGAGCGACATGTGCGCTTCTTTAACCCGTTGAGAACTCAGAACTCTTTTTATTGTGCGATTCAAGGCCAGTCTACCTGTGGGTACATACATTCAGACCAGATGGAGCGACAATTGAACTCATGGGAGAAGTCGAAATGGACCAGAAGCTAAGGTATATCCCCCCGTGATCCACGTTTACTATCCGACCCGGCTATTCACATATTTACACTCATGAACGTAGCGGAGGAGAGCCATGACATTTTTCATTTTAGAGGAAGTGTGTCCGCATTTGCGTAGAGGTGAGGTGATTAACCATTGAGAAAAATCCACCGTAGTTCACAAACAAGGTAAAAACCAGACACCCAGCCTTACAGATGTTTGAAGTTGGCCCCCTCACTTTTAAAAATTCAAGTTTTTATGATTGCAATCGTTCGTTCCGGATTGTTCCGTTTTGATAGGAACACAAATTATATGTTTACATTGGAAAAAGGGGGGGGGGTACTTCACGGTAGACGCCTCCCTCCCCCCACACACACTTTGGTCCACACACACTTTGGAGAATTGAAATTTTTATAATTGCGATCGTTTGCTCAAAAAAAAAGTTTTATCTGTTTTTACACGCCCATAAATTGTAGGTTTATGTTGCATTTCCGCGAAGTTGACCCCAATCTTCCAACTTTTTAAAATCTATATTTTTATGATTGCAATAGTTGGTTCTTTGTTTGTCCCAGATGGTTCCTCCAAAAAATACGCCCATTTCGTTTTGGTAGGACGACAGATGAGATATTTACACTAGGAGCGTGGATTGGCGGCTTTTTGGCAACCTAATTCTCCACATAGACACATACAACTTTTAAAAATCTATACTTTATCTTTACAATCAATAAATCGTTCTTGGTTCATTATATTTGGGGGGGGGGGGGG
>CABEEJ010007839.1:0-12346 GCA_901482245.1 Timema douglasi | reverse complement strand
GAGGGGGGGGGGGGTCATTTGGTATGGACATGAGGAGAGACCCACAGTCCCACTTCTACAGGAAGATTCTCGTCTGACAGCTAAAAAATCAACTAAAGCTGCTTTCATGTATTCATAGATCAAGTAACCTGTAGAATAATAATATAGTTAAATGTTATCAATTTTCTTTTAAGCTCTGCTTATTACTACCCATTCGGGTTATACGTTTATGTACTAATTACGCTAATGGTTTTAGAGACAAGGAAGGCTGTATTGAGAGGAAGTGTACCCACGTTTGCGTGGAAGGAAAGTGGAAAACATTTTGGAAAAGCCACCCCCAGTATACCCGACCGAGATTCAAACCTGAATCTTTCCGTAATCGGCAATCGAGTCTGCAAGAGTAGCCCCTTAGCTCATGCGGCCACTGAAATGGGTGTATCAATGTTGACAGAATGATTCTGTATTACTAAAAGTGTGTTTCTATCATAATGGTACCATACTTCCCTGTGTGTATGAGTTATTGGCGAAACGAACCTCTTTAGTTTAAGAGCTGAGAATATTCTGTTGGATTTTCGAGATGGAGAGGGTTTCTTTTTTTAGACACTTTATTCACACCATAAAGAGGGGAAAATATTGTTCACATGGTCATTCTTTTAGATATGGCTGCCATCTTGTTTTTTTATGTAAAATCATTAAATTCGATTTCTGTGCCTAATATGGAGGTGTGATGTATCATTTAAAATATAATAAATTCTGCTGAAATCACTTAAAAGGGCAAAATTTGCATAGGAGAAACAAAGAGTGTAATTTTATAGTGAAACAAACAATTGATTTCAATATCATGTGAAGAAATACCGTATAATTTATAAACTGAGATATTTAAATATTTCTAAAATATATACAGCTATGAGGTATTTGCCGCAATTTCTACATAGGTCTATAAACGAGCAAGGAGTGAAAAAATGCAAGCGCTAAGTTTGGAACGTCCACCACCTCGTAAGAAAACCAAAGAATCTTGTGAAATATGTGTTATTTGCAGTTTAAAGGGAAAATAATCATTATTTGGGACTGACTCTGGGAGAAATAAAATAAAAGATGCAAGTGCATTTTTGAATGATGGGCTTATTCTTAACACTTGACAAAGAATCTGATAATTTTTTTTTCTATCATATGGTATGTTACAGGCCTTAAATTAAAGGCACAAAGAGTAACAGGAAACGCAAATTATTCTGAATATATCTGTTCCCCTCATGCTTCAAATAATACAGAAGACCTTTAAAACAATAAGAATAAGTGGACAGAAACTACTGTCCACAGTGTGTGTTATATGACATAAAAAACACACGATAAGGTGACATCAAATTATTTCGAATCTGTGAAGAAGAGCGCAAGATTTTTTTAGATGCAATGAGATTGTTTAAAGATAATATTTTTGAGGAAACATTTATATTGGAGGACAAAACAAGTGTATTTGCTGCAGACATACTGTACCATAATGTGTGCATGAAAACTTACATAAATAAATAAAAAACCACTGTTAGTAATCATGATTATTCGTTCGGTAAAAAATCTTCAACTGATGGTGTTTTACAACAATTTGTCTAAAAGTTGAATTTTGAATCTAAAGGTTATTCTTTGTCTAACCTTCGAGAAGAATTTACAAAACATAATTCTTTCTTTACTATATCAAACAAAACAATTAAATCAATGCTAATTGACGTATACTTCATTCACAGTAGGAGTTACTCTCTGAAAGGTCTTTTTTCCTACCAATATCCTACTATATAATATATTTCTATAGGGAAAAAGGCCTTTAAGAAAACAATTCATACGCTGAACAGACTTTATATGATAAGAATATATGTTTTTCTTATCCAAGAGAAGAGTTCTTTCTCAGCTTGTTTATGCATCTTCTAGGGATGTCAATATGATTGTTGATAAAGTTAGATTTTGTGATAAAGTTAAGAAATGTGCTACTCTACTTCGTGAAGAAGCAAAAGAGTTTAACTTAAATTTAAAAGGAAAATTTGCAAATGAAAATGATTTAAAAGTTTCTCAACCCCAATATGAGCAGTCACCTCCAACTTACTGACAGTAATTTTTTTTTTTTTTAGCACATGTTCGCCGATAATGTGACACTTTATTTCAGGTTGTATATTTTCTGATTCACAATGGTGCCAATAAAAACTCCTCTACATGGGGCCAATGCTCAAGCAATACATAATATAAGTCAATCAAAATCACTAATCAATATGTTTAACCGTCAAGGACTGTGTTGTGGCTATGAAGTTTTGCGGCAGGACCAAATGCTAGCAAACAGAACTATCTTCAGAGTTGAAGAAAACCGTGTCCCAATATCACCTTCAATAAAGCCCAGCATTCCTGTCCGTGGTGCTATGGACAATCTCGATAGGGAAGAATAAAGAAACACTTTCAGGAATGGGTGTAACACACGGCACCGTCCAAGTTTTGTTCCAAGATAATCAAGTGTCACCTACAGAGCTAGAAGTAATTTAAGAGAGCAATAATAATTAAGAAAACTATGTAAGAACTTTTGGTATTGATGTGAGATTAAGGACTCTTGATAAATACATAAAAGCGCAGCAGTTTCTTGGCTTCAATAAGTCAAAGAAAAAATGTACTATTACAACGGATTTCACACCAAGCAATGACTTGAAATTATCATCTGAAATTAGAAATCTAGGAAGGAATTTGGATCTGATATGGTTTCTCTCAAGATTTCTATAGCATTTGATGTATCTGGCGTTGATTTGCATGAAGAAGTAAAAATACCATCAAGGAAGGCTTTCATGAGCATGTTGTCCCAGCATCCACCTCACAGAACGCTCAGTGGATTTACCCCAATACTACCTTGTCCTGCAACACAGTATGATTCAATTTATACAACAAAGGTACATTTTCAAGAAGTGTTGCTTCAATTAAATCTTCAAGGGGGCTCTTTGTGGTGTGAGGAAGGTGTATACCATATAGTCAAAGAACTGTAAATACTTCACCCAGAGAGATTTCAAATATATTTCTTCGTCTAGGAAGATTTCATTTTCAGAAAGTAGTAATGTCATGCTTTGATCTGTATTTGAAAAACAATGGAGCTCTTGAAATTCTAGTTGAAACTGAGACAATAGGACCACATTCAGCTGACAGTGCTTTAAATGTAAATCATTATTTTCAGAGAGTGCGAGCAATTTGTATGCTCTTTGAGGTCATGCAGATATTACAATGGAAAGAATGTATTGGTATGTAAAACTTCTTAATGTAGTCTTAATATAATGAAAGCTTATTTAACTAAATGGGGGAGAAAATACAATAAAAACAAAAGTTTATTTTGGATTATATTTAATTTACGCCATTTTCACTGGTTTTATAAGAATATATAACATCTATACTACATTTAAACATATATATATTACATCTATAACATTTAAAATTCCTTATCACACCTCCATATATATCACAGATCGAACTTAAATAACTTTTCTTTGAAAAAACAAGATGGCAGTTATATCTAAAAACTTACCATGAGATAGACCATGTGACCAACTTAATTTCCATCTTTATGGTTTTTATAAAGTGTTTATAAAAAGAAACCTTATGCATCTTGAAAATCCAACAGAATTTTATCAGCTCCCATACTACTTGTCACGCATTTTAATTATATTTAAACCTCAATTTAAAATTACCCAAACTAGGATTCGAAATCTAAACCCATTAAATACCTCTACAGCCAATATCACCTCTGAGGAAAATGCAAGTCTTATGGAGAAAAGATTTATCTTCTCTCTCGGTTAAATGTTGCTAAATCTCCTCTACTTTAGGTCATGTCTGAATGTGGTGTACTAGGGTGAAAAGGAGCTTCTGGCAACATCGACAAGCCAGCGTTGCTAGATTTGTCGTATATGTGAGGGAAGATTGACCACAGGAAAATGAGAGAATGACAACGCAGTTTCCCAATAGTAACCATACAATTCCCTCATTAGTCATTAGGCGTGTTTTCACGGTTGACCTGGTACCGATGTTAACGAAATGTTTATGACCGAGACAATACCATAGCTCGATTTGGTAATTATTTTCTTCACCAGACTAAACAGTATGGTTACGACCAAAAAAGCCGAGAATTTGTGCCCAATTTCAAAACAGCAACACTTCTTAAGCTATATTTAAACGAGTATTACTTCGTAGTCAATGTATTTTAAGTTTTTGTATAACAAAATAGACAGCAATTACTATCTAGAAATACATGGAAGTGGGTAGGTACTTAAAACCGTTTAGTTATGGATAAAAGAAAGAGAGAGTACTATATTTTCTAGGCCTATTTGATATTACATATGTACTTTGTTTTCTTAGGTTATTTTTGGGAAGATAGGTTTAGCTTGATATTTAAATATTGTAAATATTAGGACTGGTTAAAATAAGCACTAATCTAACCAAGAATAAAATTAAATAGTTCATTTTCCGTCGATTTGCAGTACACGTAGTAGAATTACATAAATTCACCTACCAGCTGTAAGATCTACTCCACCCCAACCGCCATTTTTGTTTAAGAAAAACATCTCAAAATAGTTTTTCACGCTCCACCTTGGTCAGAACCACTTGGCTGATAACACTCGATACTAGGATGTAACCAAGTCTATCGCGAAAACTCGCCTATTAACAACCTCTTAGTGAGAAAGAACGAACGCAATCTCTCCAACAAATCACCTGTCCTTACCGGGGCTCGGTGGCGTACAAACGCTTTTGGGAGCCCGGGGCGGGAGTTTCCTGCCCTCCTATTATTAAGCACTCCCCATATTGCCATATTGTGCCTCTACTATTGGCAACAAAGATGTGGAAAGAACTAACTATGCACGTATTAACAGAACTTAAAGGAAAACTAAAATTAAAAACACAGAATTTGCGTTATTTGATTATTTTTTCAAATATGTTGTATTTATTTCGATTAAAACTAATGACAACATGTAGAAAAATGCTTAGTTGGTCAACTTAAACCCTTATTACGTATATTTTCTGGTGTATTGTAAAACTAGGCAAATATGATGTCAATCCATGCATATTGTTTTCATATGGTGCTTGTATTTCGATGAGACAGCAAATAATAATAATATTACTTATAGTTAGAAACTTAAAATAGGTTATATAATTTATTGATTATATCATAAAAAATATAATTGAAGGCCTCTTAGAATTACTGACAATAATCTATGAATAGAATAGGTTGTAAAAAAAATTGTATTTAAGTTTTTTATGAGACATTTTTAATTTTTTATAATAATTTTTCTTGTGCCGCCCCCCCTCCCCCCCACAGGGACCTGAGGCGGTCACGCCACTGCCAGGGATTACCCTTATCTTGAATAGTTAGTGTGAGTCAGACAAGCATGGTATCCGTGCGTCCAGTCATTTTGTAGTAATTGGAACACATCATGGCACCCACGCCGAGTGCCCTTAAAAGGGAAGTTGTGGACTAGCAAGAACGACTTTCACCTTGAAACCTACACGAGACTGTGAGGCATTCAATATCGCTCTTTTCCTCGCCGCGTCTCACTACTCACATGTGTACTTGGTCATGTGTTGGGGTGTTAGGGATGAGGAACGTTGAATTGAGAACAATTGCACCCGCACTTGCACGAGGAGAGATAGTGTGTGTGTAAAACCACACCCGGTCAGGGTATCTCCCCGTCATCGGCAGCCAGTCTATTGCAAGAGTGACGCCTTAGACCGTGCGGCCACTGGTCTCAACGTTGCTATAGCATTAAACAATGTTTTGACATTCAACATTGCTATGACACTAAACAATGTTTGGCATTCAACATTGTTTTGGCAATCGACGTTGCTATGATATTCAACATTGTTATGGCGTTTGCCACTGCCGTATTCAGTATGCCCTTCCAATTGAACACTTGTTCGGCGGAAGGAAAGTGCACCAACATTCACTAGAGTTGGTAAAAAATTCACATGGATAAATCAATAATTGTGTAAAATCAGTCACCAGTACGTACCCTGTCGGAAACTGAGCTTTGACCTCTCAGTCAATCCAGTCTATTGTGAACCCAACACCTTAAACCTTGTGGCCATAGGTGTAGGTGAGATATTGTAACAGCCGTATCCCTCCTTCCCCCCCCCCCCCTTCTTCCNTGCCCAGCTACACACAAAGAGGTTTCTTAAAATATGTCGACGCCACTCTTAATGTTGCAACCTTTCGCTGTTGCTGCTGCTCTGCTACCAAACATAGAGCATGTGTATCGCAACTTGCGTCACAGTTTCTAGCAGGGGTGGCCAGTCACATCCAAACTTTTCCTGGGCGTACATCTCTGAGTAGTGTTTGGACGTGCGGGGAATAAATATTGGATGTGTAGCGAGCACTGACAAAGGAAGAGTTTGAACAAAGGAGCTGAAAGCTATCAGAGAGTTCGTTTCAAGGGCTTGCGGAGAGGGTGTTTTGGGGGCTACCATACCATATTGTAATGATATTGATTTGGATTAATCTAAATTATGTAAACAGTCATGGATGAAGGTAAATTTTATTTAGAGTAATATAGGTAGAGTATCCTTTTGAGATTCATCCATGAAGAAACATGCGCTTCTCAGAAACAATATGAAAATGATTTCACCCCTAACTTTATATTTTTTATACCATCTTTCTTGTTAAAAGAATAACTGCGTCAATTCTTGTTAAAGGGAACAACTTCATAGTATTTTTTTCAAACGACGCCAGCTCCCTATACCAATAAGAAGCTAGCCTTCACAAAACCTGTCGCCAAGACTCTTTCTATTAGTTGGATTTTACACTCTTTAAAAGGGGAGAGAAAGGCAAGGGGTATGTTATATATAAACCATTGTGCGTATGTTTAAGGCATCTCCGGGATCCAAACATCTACACTACATCTACACCGAGATCACGCTCACGCACGAGTCAGTCTAACATAGTATAAGTCACATCAATATCACAAGTGTGCAGTGGTATAAAACATTTAATTAAAATATGTGCAAGTAATTAACAGGTGTAATTTAAATCAACCGTGTGTGAAATAACAGCCATCAACAATTCTCTTTCTTCAATTTTATTAATATATCGATTTAATTAGTGCTCGAACACGGAGCTATAGACAGCTGATTGAACGGTATCTTTTCCGCACAGTGATGATAGGCGCTCGTATCACGGAGCTTTAGACAACCTATAAATCATCACAGCATTCATATATCAAGGAATTAATCCGTAGTGTTTCAATCGACGCCCAAAGGAGGTGCGATTGATCACATAGTGCTACAATATTATTATTTATGCTTTCATTTCTCCTCTATCACTTACCACACTATCCTATATAACTTACTGAAGTCATACTAATTACGCTAGTGTGGTAGGGATGAAAAAAGTTGAATTTAGAGGATGTGTACCTGCATTTCCATGGAGAGAGAGTGGAAAACCAATTAAGGAAAACCACCCACACTACAACCGACCGGGACTTTAATCCCTCTCTTCCTGTCATCGGTAGTCCAGTCTATTGGGAGAGTGAATACTTATACCATTCAACTGGGTGCAAGCAAACTGATCGACATCAAATGGTCGACACGAGAGGCCAAAATGGTATACAGCCAACTAACTGGTCGACATGAAAGGACCAACGGGTAGACAAGCGTCAAAATGGACCCATTTAAAAGTGGACCAAGTGACCAACAAGTTACTAAACTGCGAACAAAGCGCTCGCTAAGGCCAAAAGTATGTATCCGGTTGTTCTATTTCAACCAAACAACACCCTCCCACCCTCCTCCAAATAAAAATCCCCTCCCCCAAATAAAAATCCCCTCCCCCACCTTCTGTTACATCTCACTCGTGCTACGTTTTGTGCTTAGCATGCGCTAAACGGACCGTTACCCACCTCTTCCCATCTAATCACGCCTAATCAGATTTATCAGTGTGGCTTTGAAACGTGAGCTAGCTTTAAGAACGTGTACGTGGGTTTCTTTTAGATTTTTTGTGTTGTTGGATTTATCATTCCAGAAAATGGCGGAATTCACCAAAAGGTAACCTCTTACGGCATACATCATGTACCATTTAGTTTCTTCGTCATCCATCATTGCTGCTGCAAACAGCAAAACTAAAACTAATAAATACTCCACGAAACCTTACAAAGTATAGCGAGGTTGTGAAACACATGAGAAAAAATGTCGCACAGCATGGCGTAACTTTATGTGTGAATCCAGAATAAACGGTCTGCCTAAAATACGTTCACGACCTTAGTTTACTTGGATAACAGCTCAAAAAGTTACTAGAAATAATCCCTAATATATCCCTACGCCAAAAGCTGGCATCTGTCACTTAGGATAACTTCGATGAAAACTTATGGTAATGTATGAACTTTATAGTTAACCACAGTAATTTAGGCCAATATTATTTATTTGAGGCCGGACACAAAGCTTATTTACCGTTATATTCCACTTAAAAAAAATTATTATTGACAGCACGTTCACAAAAGGTTTAACGAATATAGCTTCAAAATGGCCACTGACGAATTTAAACCATATGGTTCAACATGACGGAAGCAAGTTCTTTACAATTATGCACCCACGCAGTGGCTAGAAATATTTTATTCAGTTAAATATTTTGAACTAGGATAAAATAATCATAAAATAATTTATTATACATATATAATGACAAGTATTTTCTCTTTTCCAAGTAAATATAATACCTGTATTAATAGGTATTGATGTATGCACTATATTACACATAGTCAATAACGTTCCAAAACGAAGAATACGTACTTTTAATTATGTTTAAAATGTTGTTTCGGATTGGTTAAAAAGAAATTATTAAAAGTTATGAATAAGTGTAAGAAAACTTAAGTTTACGTTATTTTAAATGTAAATATAACACGTAGTTTAAAAAAATTATAACAAAACAGTGATCTTTTTAAAGTGTTGGCAACTCAAAACCTAAACATATGATTTTTGAACTGTCATCCAAGTAAAAACCTACCATAAACGGGTCCAAGAAGACGCGCTGTCACCGTACCGTCCCAGTAGCCCTGGGTTTGATTACCCGTGGCTTCATTTCGTAAACCGGCTCGTTATATATTAAGTTTTCCCGGATACACGCAAGGCCGACATGTCCGAAACAAACAAAAGTATAATTCTGAAAAAAAAAAAGTCCCGGTAGGATCCACTGCGGAACACTTATTGTTGAGCCATGATTGTTTTAGTCGTTGCAGTCCTTTGGGAAAATATTAACCATCTTACCACAAGAACAATAAAGACAACTTTTTAAGAGTCGACGGGAGATAAATAATGTCCGTATTGAAAAGAGAGGCTTATCTTTGGGAAGAAATATTTCAATAACTAGGCTCATTGGACCAATTCACTGGTGATTCTTTTCTTTCCCTTCTTTTATATTTATAAAAATGAACAATATCGATACAATTATTTAAATATTAATTACTAGCTCAGCTGTCAATTAAAATTCAAAGAAGTATCTTTCTACCACTTCATAAAAAAACTAACTTTTAAAATAGTATTTCAATAATACACTAGCATGGTCCAAGGTAGCGGTCTGCAACGCACACGGCCCGCTGACTGATTTTATTTGGCCCACAAAATATTTAACAAAACAAATAATTGTGTTCATAAAAATAAACTAAATACTAATACTATTATGGGAAAACGTAGAGTTAACATTTTTTGCTAGATTTTTTTAAACCTGCCCATCATATTTTTTAACCCAATATATCTGGCGATATAAAAAAAGGTTGCCGATGCCTTGTCTAAGGTGTCACTCTCGAAATAGTCTGGATTTCGAATCCCGGCTGGGTGTACTTGGAGGGTTTTCTTTTTTCCTAATTGATTTCCCACCCTCCCTCCACACCCATTCCAGGTACGTTTAATCTAAATTCTTCCTTAGACTCCCTACTTCATTAGTGTAAACATTCGGACAGCCTGACCGGTTAATGAGACACGATGTACACAAAAAACACACACTACCTTTTTCTCTTATTTTAAAACATAATATATTCAAACAGAATAGTTTTCAGACTACAGTATTTTTTTCATGGAAAGGTCAGTTTTGAGGTTTTCAAACAACTAAAACAGTCCTAAACTATCTTAGAATATTGTGTTGTGATCCTCTTAGAAATATAATTTATTTGTTTAGATTCATCTTTGTTTATAACTATTTACTTTGATCTGAAAAGTTAAATATTTGTAAGTAAAACGTCCATGAAAATGAGATAGTTACACCTTTTTTTGAAGTAACAAACCAATTGTTAAAAATAATGCAAGATTTCTGGTCGTCTACGACACGTCTCAGCGATCATCATTCTTTTTCAACGTCAGAGGGGCATTGTTCGAAATGCAGATTCTTCAACAAAGCGACCGTTTCTTAGTTATAAGGAACCGAATCTGTGAAATCTTTCCTCGGTGCGGAAGACGAAAAATAATGAATCTTGTCGGGCATGACTAACGGACTAGTCATGAAAATAACAACTACTTTCACGGCTTTTCCGCTAGGCGCGGTGACACGGCATCTATCCATTTCTCGACCTATTCTTTAGCGGGTACAGAATTGGACATAAATATGCTAACCATGTTGTATCTTAGACAGCTGCTGGAAATCTAATAGACTGTCACTTTCTCTAGAAATTTGAGGTTTTATCAGGTACTGAAACAATTTTATGGTTCTGATTACTGAATCAGGGCCTTATTATTTTATTTTTTATGGGTAGGGGTTTCTTGTTGAAGTCTTGTTGAAGTCCGAAAAAGTTCGAGAGAAAGTAAACATCCAATTAAATGCGAGCAATATATCTTAATTTTTGGAAAATAATCCTACGGATACTCGAAGTTTTCTTACGAAAAGGTGACCTGGTGGTCTAGGGGTAAGGTGTCAGACTTCTGTGCTGGCGGTCGGGGTTCAATCCTCGGTCCCGGCACAGATTTATCTGATTACCAAACCCTTCCTTCACCTCTGACAATACATCTTGTGAATGTGGGGAATGCCAGACCTCCGCCGTGGTTCGGATTCCACGTTAAACTGTAGGTCCTCCATTTCATCTCACAATCCCCCTACCATTACACATTAGCTTAAGTGCGTATAACCCGAACGGGTAGTAAGACGCGGTGCTAATAATAATAATAATAATAATAATCTTACGAAAATCGGCTACTAGTTTGATTTATTTTTCTTTAAAATGAGCGATTGGTTCGTTACATTAAAGTTACAAGACAGGTTCACTAACCTAAAAAGATAAAATTAACATTTACATATTATGGTTTGGAAGGAGGGGGATGAGGACAAGACGTGAAGGGAGGCCACCGCCTCGGTAAACGAGAAAATGCCGCGCAGACGTTCAGCTCCAACGCAATATTTAATTATGCCTATATGATGCGTTATTTCAAAATATGGTTCTTGTCTAAATAAAGTCGAAAGAGTCGAAAGAGTCCAACGGGGCTCTTTTTCCTGAACGACCGCATATTTCGAGTTTTATTAATAGAAAAAAATGTGAGAAAATGTGACATTAGCTTATTTTAAATGACTTTTTAAATATTATATGAGCTATGAGACTAGACTTGATGAAAAAGGGCTCTAGATTTGGCCTTCTTACAACAAATAAAGTAATGTTTTGATTGGCTCACAACAGAACATTTTAAGATATTTGAGAACTAGCAGTGAGCTTTCCTCTTTACCTTGAGATACGAAGTTTCATAGTTTTTTTCACCTTTTATTAATTAACATGACAAAGGATGGTTGTGGGTGAAGGGCGAAAGGGAGAACGAGCTTAGACAGAATAGAGAAGTAGTACCAGATAAATGAAACAGACCCATGTATTTTATGTCGTGTGTCCTGACAGCGATTGATACTTTCCCGCTAATCAAGGTGGTCGTCTTAAGATGAAGCTCCTCTACTAAAGTCTGAGGCCTCGTGACATTTATTGATTGTGTTATTATAATATTATTACAATATTACATTTAGACTATCAACATCAAAATACTAATATGGTAGGGACAAAGAAGATAGGATTCGGAGGGAGAGTAGGTCTACCCGCATTTGCGTGGAAAGAGAGAGAGAGATGAAACTTTTTTTAAACACCTCAATATTTCCCATCCGAGCCCTGAGTCGTCACCAACAATCTCGACAGTAGATCGATGCCTTTTGTTCAAGCTACCACCGAGATACTTATCCGAGTTTACAAAAAATCATATTTTTAATCGAAACACAATAATTTTAGAAGTCAAATTCCTTTTTCGTTCAAGTAGTTGAGACACATCATAAGATATACAAATATTTCAGTAAATATCTAAAATTTTGTTTACTCAGGAGGATATCAATGTTAAGTACAGGAAATTAACTGGAATTATTAAATAATGTTAG